>FIZR01027459.1:0-12092 GCA_900060175.1 Ferrisia virgata | reverse complement strand
ATGAAGGATTGACTTTATGATTTCAAGTTGAAATGTTGAAGAAAATTAGAGATGTGACATCAGTGGATTTATTTCATGAAGGATTGACTTTATGATTTCAAGTTGAAATGTTGAAGAAAATTAGAGATGTTATTAGTGGACAATCATTAGTGTGACGTCATCATTGGACTGACATCAGTGGACAGATTTTTATGAGCTGGAATGACATCAGTGGACTTATTTTATGAAGGATTGACTATGATTTCAAGTTGAAATATTGAAGAAAATTAGAGATGTGACATCAGTGGACTTATTTTATGAATGATTGACTATGATTTCAAGTTGAAATGTTGAAGAAACTTAGAGATGTTATTAATGGACAATCATCAGTATAACGTCATCATTGGATTGACATCAGTGGATAGATTTTTATGGCCTAGAATGACATCAGTGGACTTATTTTAAGAAAGATTTATTTTATGTTTTAAGCTGAAGTGTTGAAGAAAATTGGAGATGTTATTAGTGGACTATGAACAGTATGACGTCATCATTGAACTGACATCAATGCACAGATATTTATGGCTTGAAATGACATCAGTGGACTTTCTTTACGAAGGATTGATTTTATGATTCTGAGTTTAAGTGTTTAGTTGACCTAGAACGAGTTGTACCAAAGAGTTCCAAGTATTTGTTTCTTTGTTTATTTTTTTTCCTAACACTAAAATCATTTACTGTGCTCGATACTGACCAAAATCGTTCCAATTTGGTCAATCAGCTCAGTTTAGTGGTGGATTAGATATACATGGGTGGTGGTGACCTTGGGTCAAAATTATGTTATGCTCGATATTGGGGGAAGTGGGTTCTGAGATGCTGAGAGGCCATAAACGCAAAAATAGCTTCTTTCCAAGCCAATCGATAGAGTATTCAAATATGCTTAACATCCAAAACTTAACATTCTAGGTCAATTAGGAGGGGAAATATGAAGCTTTTTTCTCTTTTTGACTTTGAAAAAGGGCTATTCGTCGGAAGTCAAATATTATTATGTGCACTTGGCAGAGGCCTTAAATGTGCCTTTTGATATGGTCAACTTTCTTATTGCACCTCCTCACAAAAAAAAAATGTAGTTTTTTCATTTTTTGAATTCGTTCTTCGCATAAAACCCTCCCCCTTCCCCTCCCTATTTGAGCTAGGAAGCTGAAATTAGGTATGTACATTTAGTAGGGGCCCTAGATGCGCCTTTTGGGGTATCGACTTTTCAGCTCCACTAAACTCCCACATAGGCCTGAAAATGTAGTTTTTTTATAGATTTTTTTCATTTTTAGGGTTTGTTCCTCGCACAACTCCTCTCCCCCCCTTGTTATTGAACTAGGAATTTGAAATTAGTAAAGTACATTTAGTAGAGGCTCTAGATATGTCTTTTTGGTGTCTCGATTTTTCAGCTTCATTGCACCCTCTCGCAGCTCTGAAAATGTGATTTTTTGGTCGGGTTTTCTTATTTTTTGAGTTTGCTTTTCATATAACTCCTCCCATATTGGGCTAGGGAGTTGAAATTCGGTATGTACATATGTAGTGGGGTTTCTAGATGTGTTTTTTTGGAGGTTTAGACTTTTTAGTCCCGTTAAACCCTTGCTACCCTCAATTCTAAGTGGGAAAATTTTTCAATTCTCATGATCATAATATTCTATGGAAATCAAGCTGAAAAAGCAACGGTTCGTAGTGCATTGTTTTTTTTTTTAAATTTTTTCATAGATTTATTCAAAATACTTGTACGTGGCGTAGTGTGCACGCTATGCATGTTATTGCAAATGGTGCTAAAATCGGAATTTCATCTTCTCTTCCTACCCACCCTAGCCTATGTGATTTTTACCCAAAGACGAACGTACTACTTTCAGTTCAGGTGAGTGCATATTTACTCTTACGCGTATCGGAGCTCAACACAGTACGATTAATTTTTAATCGTCGATATTTTATACGCACATCCATATGATAATATGATCTTAGGGAAACGTACCATGTAGAGATATACAGATAGAACGATGCTTTTACACCAACACCACCGCCACCATTTTCGTGCAGCTTAACCATCTTCATTTATAATTCACGTCGTCTTGAAAACTTTTACCTCGCCTTTATGTCGATGTTGCGGCGTCGTCGGTTTTCTATGCGGTAAAACTCCTTGATCAAGTTTTAATCGCATTCCATACTTTCTCGCAGATTAATCCGTATCAGCGCGCGGATCATCGAGCTTAGTGCACTTTAGCGTAAAAACCTCCTCAGTGTTAACAAAGACACGCCGCATACAAAGATAGCTGCCTGCTACCTTACGTAGCACCCATCACCCATCACCCACACTTTGGTATAAACAACGATGCGTACGTATACTTGAAAAGTACCTAGATAATAAGTACCTACTATCTACCAAACCTTCCTACCTACCTACCTATCTGACATATACAATACGATAAAGAAGACCACCAAGTTAGAGCGCGCGTCTCATACTTGAGCCATGTAAGAAAAAATTTCCAAGTCTAAAGTAAACTTTCTTTTCTGTACGTATCGTATATGCTTGAAAAAAGTACTATAAGTAGTCGGGTATCTCTTACTAGCATTCAGTCTATCGTTCATATATGTAGGTAGGTACTTATATAGTTATATGTATAGCTCGTTGGGCTCGTCTTGGTCGAGATCCTTCAAGCTTGGCCAACGCAACCCAACCCAACACAAGGCAACGCAACGCAACGACCAAGTCGTACATTGTGATCCGGAACCGTACAGCACGTTACACTACACCAGCATACTACACGGACATTTAACTGAGAAAAAGCTCAACCTTAATGGATTACGACGGAATCTTTTGTTTGAAAGAGCTTTTGTTTTAAAAGTACACGTTTCCTTTTGTTAGCGAACTTTGCCGAGAGAACTTTAAACGTCGCGATTTGAACTTTAAAACGTTATTAATGACTTAAAATTTGGAACGTTTTATAACACTTAGACGCGTCGAAGAGCCTCTTTCGCTCTTCGTCTTCGTGCAGGACGAAGACGAGGATGAGGACGAGGACGAGGACGCCGACGACTACGTATTCTCCGTCTCTCGGCCCAAGAAAGAGACGCGTCCCACAAGCGCGGCGCGGAACCGTACGTCGTGCCCCGCGCCACTTTCGCCTGCCCTTCATCCGTCGACCCAACTTTTGATTTTTATTTACTCTCATCTGGAGCGTGGCACGGAGCGGAGCGGTGGTTCGTCGCGAAAATGAAAATTTAACGTAAAATACGCGTACGCCGACGGATTTTTCTTTTTCGTGTACTTCTCGACCTTTTTTTTTTTTTTTTTCATTTTTTGTTTCTTTTTCCTTTTCTAAATAGTTCCTTCTTTATACTTCTTATATACGTTTTTACTCGGGAAAGAATTACGCCCTTATTAAAGATGTACGTACTGAAATGAGAATAAGCTATTTTTCGGCTTCCAGGGCGAAGACGTACGAAAAGCCAAATTTCCGGCCCGACCGCTAAGTTACGCCTAAGTTTATGGCAATGACTGGATGCAGGGTTGAGGAGACGAAGAAATTGCCACGTGGTTGCTATGTACTTATGTTGAAAAAACAAACGAGACACGTTGCAATTTATACTGTGTGTGCTTCTAAGTTGTACGATGCCTTATGATGAACAAGTAGGCAACGCAGATTGCTAATTTATTCATATAGGACTTAAAAGAGTCTTTCTTAATGGAGTCAAAAACGGCACCCAACCCAAAATCGATCAAACTTGAACTAAAATACTACTTATGGTCTAAAAACATGCTAAAAAAATTGTTGACTCCCCACCCCTTACTCACTGCTTCCAGAATTATGGCCCCCCCAATGTCGAAATTTCAACACGTGATATCTCTGGAAGAGGAGAGTAAAAAATTTTGAAATTTTCACAGATTATACCATTCACCGAGTACTAAGAATGAGAATTTTTTGATAATTTTTAGTTCACATTTCTCCAATTTTTTTTTCATGTTTAAATTTTCAAAAAAAAATTTTAAAAATCGCAAATATTTTTTTGAGGTTTTGAAATTGAGTGCAACATGCTCAAAAAAAACTACGTTTTTCACTACATTTTCATAATTAATAAGGCAGGTAAGCCAACTCAAAGTAAAATTTCTAGTCAATACATGAATAAATTGAAAGTACAAGTAACATTTTGGTTCAAGTTTGATCGATTTTGGGTCGGGGGCCGTTTTTGACCCTTATTAAGAAAGACTCTTTACTGCCTTTATACAGTGGATAGGCAGTTTTTAAATGTATATGTGGACAGCTTATTCATATTTATGAAAAAAAAAATAGTCTATTACAATCGATCAACCAACTGCGGTAGAAGAGGGGGGTGGGGGGTACGTCAATAAAATTTGTTTCAGCCGTCGTAGTTGACCATTGAAACTGTTTTTGTGCATGTTAGAAATGTAGAAGATATGACCCAATTTTAAATTCAGTTAAGTCCGAACCAGGGATAAAAGATGCAAATGGTGGAAGGAGAGGGATAACAGTAATAATTGTGGGTTCTCTAATTTATGACGAATTGAAAGTTATACAAAATACCCGAAAATCAAACTCTCCACGTAATTAAGAAGTAAAAATGGAGAAGGGGGCTCACCCATCTCCACCTTGAAAAAAATGGTTTGCTTGCCTCTAACCCCTCCTTAAACGCTGGTCCACTGAACCCTGTCATGTATATTTGATAAGGATCCTGGATACCCCATTTCATGATTTTGGTTGGTATCTGGCTGATTAAATGATTTTTAGTTTCGGAGGGAAAAAAATAATAATTAGGGAAAAATATAATAATTAAGTAAACAGGAATAAATGTTTACGATGTTGGATCACAGATGACACCTTAATCGCGACAGAACAACGAAGACAAGTATCGCTTGCTGAACAGCAAAGTTCAACAAGGCTGTAGAAGGGACAGAGAAGCATTCCTGAACCAAGCCCACGATAATATCCAAAAGCACTCCTGATCGCGGAAAAGCCAGCGCAGTATTCAAGAAGATGCGATAAATTACAATTGATTTCAAATCAAGAACTCGTGAAATCAAGAAATATGATGAGACACTAGTATGGGATTATCCTGTCATCCTGGGTAGTTGGAAAGAGTACTGCGAGCAGTAATACCACGATGAAAATGCTGAGTCATGAAATGATATGGTACCAGCAACAGAGGTGACCAGTGAAGAAGAACCTCTCATCATGATTGGCAAAGTGAGGGAGGCTATAAAAGCGATAAAGAAAGCAAAGGCTCCAGCATCCGATGTTATAGAAGCAGAAACATGGCAGACACGTGGATAAAAGCAAGCCAAGATGGTGTGGCACTTATGCCATGGAATATGGAGGCATGGAAAGTGTTCATCTGAATGGTGTAGGTCTGTACTGATTCCTATATACAAGAAAGGTGGTACAAGAAAATAACCCAACTATCGTACAATCGCTCAGATTCCTCACATCAGCAAAGTAATGCTTCGCATCATCAGCAAAACGCTGGAGGTGTCTGCACATAGGCAGATACCACCAGAGCAAGCTGGTTTCATGCCTGGAAGAGGCACAAAAGAACAATTTCTAAATGTACGTCAAATCATCGAGAAATGCAGAGAATTTAACACACCTGCTGTATTACACTTCATAGATTATGCTGAGGCCTTTGACTGCATAAACTGGAAAAGACTGTATGAGATACTAAAGGAAATGGGTGTTCTTGCTCACATTGCCGAGCTCGTAAAATGGCTGTACAGGTGCAACTCAATGCTGGTGAAGAATCTGTACTTTTTGGGCAGAGAGAGGAGTGAGACAAGAATACAAAATGTCTCCCTGCTTTTTAATATATATATGCAGAAGATATCATGCAGGGGCACTCGAAGACTGGAATAGAGGAGTATCAGTTGGTGGCAGAAAAATTTCAAATCTCAGATATGCAGACGATACTATCCTAGTCGCAGCAGGAAGAAGGGTTGGTGGAGCTGATCAGTCGAGTGAAAGCAGTGAGTGAAGAACTGGAACTTAGCATCAACGCTTCAAAGACTAAAGTTATGGTTATAGAAAGGCCTAAATGCCTTCCAGAGTCTGATATCTTGAAAGAATAGGGAGAAGGTTGAACCTTTGTTTACTTGGCCTCTGCAACAGAGGCCAATGGTGGATCTTGGACAGAAATGCGGCGCCGAATTTCTTTGTGACCAGAAGATATCCAAGCAAACAGGGAAGAAGCTAATCAAAACCCTTTTGTCTTTTTGTATGCGGCAGAAACATGGACATTGAAGGCAGATGACAAAAGAAGAATAAATCCTACATTAAGACCCAAGGCGTCACTTTCCTTTGAGCCATGGGTTTTCAATTCAAAGTCAACCTCAGAGGCGAGTCAGATAAAAATCCCAGGTATATTTTTTGGCCTGATTTTCTATGTCATATTGTCAATGGAAACCATGCTCTATGTAACAAATGAGCAGTTTCAGAATTTTGATCTGATTACCAATCCAAATGGCGAATTTTGTAGACAAAAACTTTCCTACAAATTTTGTCGTGTATACGTTTTGCCTATATTCATCATGGAAAGGGACAGCTTCCGTTTGAATTTTATGAGCTCCTTCAAAAAAATCAAAATAGGCAAATTTTTAAGCAACAAAAAATGCTGCAAAAGTTGCCTAGTACAAGGCTCTCTATTCAAAACCGCAATTTGGGCAACTTTTCGTTTTCAAAATTTTACATTGTCTCAATTAGCCCCGTGTAAAATTTAGAGAACAAAAAATTAATTCGATTCTCGGAACTAACTAACTAAGCATCCTACGAGAAATTCGCATACAGACAAAATTACAGCGAATAAAATTTTATAATTACTACAGGCGGCTGAATTTTCTTAAGTATGCGCAGTTTTCGTGATATTGCCGAAGTAAGTTTAAATTGAGGCTCTAAATGAATTCAAGTTACAGCTTTCTTCGGGGGATAGCTTGAAAGCTACATATCTTAGAAAATACTTAACCATCCGTGACAGTTGGAAAATTTTGTTCTCTATGATTTTGTTTATGTGTAAATTTTTCGTATGACACTCAATACGATTGTAATTTAATTTTTGAAAAAATGCAAAACTTCAGGAAAACGAACTTAGCTATTGTTTTAACCTATTCACGCTTTAGACAAAACGCTTTAGAACACTTTGCAACTTTTTAAGGCCATATGGCCAGTGATTAGGACGTAATAAAATTATGAAAACATTACGAGTCACCCTGTACCTACATAGTTATACTTATATCTATTTACTTCTGCTATCGTACGTAGTGTGTATAATGTGTACGAACGAATGAATATACCTACGTAAGGTGGGTGATTGTAGTAATATTTATAGGTATACATAGGTACCTCCCTACCTGTACCTACCAAGTCACAATGAGTGTGTTTTTGTAAAACTAGTTTCGACAGGAACCTACAGTACATGAAAATGCCCTCATTATCGGAGATTTTTATCGATTTCGCAAAACGCGGTTCACCATTAGCGATAAATTCATTTCAGTGTCCCACTGACTGTTTAATGAATAATACGCTCGATAATATACAAACAAATTAATCAGGACACGCTTCAAAAATATTAATGAAGTACGAGTATACGTACATATGTACGTATCCATCAAGTTACATATTTTATTTTCCGATCAGATTGCCAAAAAGATTAAATTCCTATTAGCATCTACCATTTCGACATTTTCAAAGCCAGTTTTTAAAGTATAATTATACTCGATAAATATCACACCTTCGTGTAAACTTAACGCACTTAGGCATCGTCTACAATATACTAGGCATAGCATCATCGCATTATTCATATAAGCACGTACAATACTCGGTGTACTGTATCTACATATGTATGTGCCTACAGGAATAAAATGAAAACTAATAGACTTCGTTTTTTTTATATTTAAAATTTTGATAAATTACACGATGAAAGCTTTCAATGTAATGATGATGAGAGAGGCAATATGAACATTATACAAAAAACATGATATCATTTTCGGTGATATTTTCAATTGAAAATGATACATAAATTACGATAATTTATTCGATCGATCGATCGATCGATTGATCGATACTAATGATTGAATTAATACACGTTACGTACTATATTGTACGTAGGGCGTATCATGTTAATAATGTACGTTGAACACACAACACATACAATTTACGACCAGCCCCTTTATACCTACTTTTTCTGTTTTTATTTGTCTTTTTTATTTTTTTTTTTGAAAAATTCAAAACACATTTTTTTCGAACTAGTTAATATTATTTCCCGTACATGGTACATGCATAAGACGCTTTTGTTGAGTAAAGTCGTACCCACATTTATCTCAACTAATCATTGTTTCGGTACAATAAATTTTTCGCACGTTTCGCTGACCATTATCCTTTATCCGCCCTCCACCGTGCCCTCACTCCTCCTTTAGGACATTAAATAAAAAACACGTTCCAGATATAACTCTCAGGATCACACGGCTCATTGAGTAAACCCATAAAATTTACCGAGAAAGATAAATACCAGTACCTTATATATACGTGATCGATAGTTGCATATCTGTGTAAGAAATTATAACGAAGCATTTTCAAAGTTAAAAACGATGAGATAGGACACGAGCAGGTCATTCCGTTATCAAAGTGAAAAAGCTTCAAATGTAACGATCACAAAAGCGAAATATTTATACTTTTTAATCGACCTTGAGAAATTTTTCCAATCGGTTATTTTCGGGGGGAAATTTTTTATCAACGCTTACTTCAGTGAATTATGTACGCTTTTGCCGATTTCTCGCACTCGGAGGCTAGCTAGCAATTGGGGACGGGGTGCGGGGGGGGGGGGGGGGGGTAGTAGGTGTTATTCTAGCTACTTTATAGAGTACACTGTATGCACACTGTATACAGTAGCCGTGCACCTTATCGAGTCGATCATCTAACACGCCCAACATTATATTATCTATTATACGACTGTTGATGAGTTGAATGATGGCCATAAAACGAACGTTTAATAAAGAGCAATGCGCCGATTGTATATGCTTAACTGGCGGCGACGAACGTGATAAATCCATTAGTGGAAATTACAACGCGTACTGCTAAGCAGCAGCACTAGGCGAGATCGGCCCGAAAGCGAAGAGAGAGAAAAAAAAAATTAATTTTCCTAAAAACAATACAAACCGGCGCGCGTGATCGCGTACTCACCGTACTCACCGTACTCACCGTACTCACTGCTACAGTACGTAAGTAGGTAGTAGGTACTGGAGGTAGGTAGACGAACACTTGGACGCAATGGTAGGACGAGGGAAACCTACTTGGACAGCTATCGCCATTAATCATTCGTTGAATTTCACCGGCAGCCAATTTCTTTGACGTTTTTCATCGCCAATATCTAAATGATACTTACAACGACGTAAAAATTGTAAACAAATGTTTGAACTCGAGTCAAGTTGCCAACAACAGACAAATGGTACAGTTGCAAATACCATCGACAGCAATAGCTCCGCCGCCCCTCTAACAGCGCTTAGTCAAACGTGTAATATGTGCGGTATGCGGCCTATGCATACAACACGTGCCCTATTGCGTTTACAAATTACAGCTAAATTTTTTATAGTATGGCTTCGAGAGAGAGAGAGAGAGAGAGATGGGGGAAGGGAATTATTTCATTCTACGTGTCCATCATCCAACGTATAAAAATTAATTCCATAATTAAGAGGCTCTCCTTGTACAATGTGAATAGTAAAACCGCCATTCGTGTACAATTAATTTTTTTGAGCTCTCAATCTCATAACCTCCCCTCCGCCAATAAATAGGCTCTTATGCGGTCTTATAATAGTAATTTTGAGCCCTAGGTTTAGTTACCCACTTGACCCCGAACAATACGCAAAAATTTTCAGTAAACTTTGAATTTTCATTTCATTTTTTGTAGAAACCCCAAAAGAGAGCTACGTGAAATTTTTATCCCCTCAAATTATACGCTCTCATAGGTACTTTGTGTCACAAGTGTCGTTCAATTTATTAAAACGTTGGACTGTGCTCGAAATTGCGAAAATCGCATATTTTCCTTTTAATTTTGAATACTGTCAATTTTAGATAAACATCAATCATAATCTGAATGGTTCGCCATGAAATTTTATGACGGAAAATGTGATCAAAAGTTTGGTTGAGACGGGCGCACTTTTGCTCAATATTCTCAAAAAATGCACCATATTTTCTACCGATTCGTCTAGAATGGTAGGGATAGGTAGAATTTTCAAAAAAGCGATAAGCTAGTTTAGAACATTAAAATTGTACTCCCAAAGTACCGAGTCTACGGAGCCACTTTTTGAACCCTTGACATCCTCCTCCCCCCACCCCCATTCATAAGATGACTGAAATTGCTGATATTAATGAAATCGTCCTATAAATCAAATTTTCCAAACATGAAAATGAGGTCACATTCTTCATTTGACCCCCTTCAAGTGCCTAGTTGGAGAATTCTTTCGAATACAAAAGTTGACGTTTTTTTGGGAAAGTGAATGTTTTCTCCAGACTTCGTATTATGTAGGTAAATCAGTAAACGTGTTGGCTTTTTTGAGAATTTTGAACATAATTACGTACGTCTGGAACAAATTTTTGACTAAATTTCTCCAAATAGAACTTTTCAGCGAACACCATTGTTCATGAGAAATGTTTGCTTCAAGTGCACAGTTTCAAAAATAAACGCGAAAAATGCAATTTTCGAGAGCTTTTCGCTACCCTCCCAATCTATCCAACACTGGGCGTAAAAATCTTGAAATTATACGCGCCCAGTATAATAAAAATCTAAAAAAAAAAAAAAAAAAATTACATATTTTTAACGGAGGAAAAAAGTCTACGCAGCCATCTTGGATTTGAAGCGATAAAAAGAATTCTTTAAAATAAAATTTTCCAACTTAAAAACACATTTATTCGTCATTCTGGAGGAGAAGGTAGAGGGAGGAGGGGGAAAGATGGATTAAAAATTATTAAATCATTGAAAACACATTACTTTCTCAATAAGTTTCCAAAAGAGTCTTTCCTAGCAAGGGGTCAAAAACGGCCCCGAACCAAAATCGATCAAAATTGAACCAAAATGTTACTTATGATTTAAAAATGTACTAAAAACATTTTTGATCCTCTACACCCACTCCTTCCACAATTATCACCCCCCCCCAATGTTGAAATTTCAACATCCGATATCTCTGGAAGGGTAGGGTGAAAACTTTTTTAATTATCACAAACTATACACCTTACTGAGCACAATGAATGAGAATTTTTTGAAAATTTTCGGTTTACATTGCCCCAACTTCTTTTCATGTTGAAATTTTAAAAAAAAAATTAAAACAAAATTTAGGAGGGGGACTCATTGTTGGAAATGTTTTTTTATTCTTGTTAGGTGGTCGTCTATCACATATATTTTTTTGGGATTCCGAAATCGAGGGCAACATGCTCAAAAAAAGTACACGTTTTTCACTACTTTTTCATAATTAACCAGCCAGGTATCCCAACTCAAAGTAAAATGTCGAGTCAACACATGAATAAATTGAAAGTACATATTGGAAAAAAGCCATTTCCAAAATTTCAAATTCTGAAATGCATTTCTCAAATTTTAGCGAATTTTTCAAATTTCAAAATCATCCCATCGACCTGTATATCATGAAAATTTGATTTGATCAACGAAAAAAACTGAAATTTGGTACATGTCCTACTTTCGACCCCCCCCCCCTCTTATGCACTGAAATCGGTTTCGAGACGTTTTGTAGCCTTCAGGAAATTTTGATCTTTTCCACTGCTGAAGAACAAACGGTTCATAAAAATGGTGCATATGAATATTTGGGTGTTTCTTAAAATACAAAATTTGGAATTTTTGGAATCTCGCCCACTAAAAAGTACTGTTTGGCTTTAAAAACGTCATAGCTAAATTTTCAACCAGTTCGAATAATATTAACCCGTACCTCATCAGCATTGAAGTCACGAAACCAAACGCTACCAGCTGGAAGCCCGAGCACGATACTAACCGCCGCGACACGTAGTGGAGTAGTTCTATGTTATCGGACACTGATGACAAATACTTCAATTCGTTGGAAACAACGATTGGAT
>FIZR01027458.1:1365-25943 GCA_900060175.1 Ferrisia virgata | reverse complement strand
AAATCGAATGAATTCGCAAATTGTTATCTAGGCAATGTTGTCAAATATAGGGCACCACAAGGTAGAAACTTACAAAAATCACATGGGCACCAGTTGGTTAGTATTTTATAATTTTTATATTAATTGAAGCGCACCCTGGATAAAAACACTGTGAACTATTTTGACTATAGATATATAAAAGGCGACCATGTGGTGCCCGGGCGAAAATTCGTATTTTGACGTTTCAGAGTGGGGGGATCAATTTCCGACCATTTAAACGCAAAAACGTTGTGGCGCCCGATTTGGGCACCACAACGTTATATACGGGCACCACAGTGACTAGTTATACTTAAAACGGGCACCACTATGACCAAAACTAAATCTACATATATATAATCTACCTCCAAACTGAGATGGTTGATCGGATTGGAACGAAGTTGGTCATTAGAGAGCAGAGTAAATGGTTTCAGTCTTGAGGGGGGAGGGTGAGGAAATAAAATGAAAATAAATATCCGACATGGCTAAAAATGTTTGTAATGGTCTTTTAGGACTCCAAAAGAGATTTTGTCGATATCCTCCCCCTCCTCATCCACCATAATTCGATATACTGTAATAGCCTGATTTTCATTGACAATATGACATAGAAAATCAGGCTAAAAAGAAAAAAAAAAGGGAACATAAAACAACAACTTAATTTCCAACACTAAAGCATATCTGTTACGATGTTTTTTTATACGGAGTGCCAGCACAGCGCATTTTCAATTCTGAAGCATTGTTTGTATATGATTTTATCCCTTCATCAGTTTGACATCTACTCGTGGTACTTATATAATACTTTTTTCCCTCGTCAAAGTCCTTGCGTCTTATTTAGAAACAAGTTTCCAGATAAGAAACCTATTCTTAGTACTCATCGACATTAAGTTGTTTTGTTTTCTTTCCTCGTATTAGGTTTAGGTATCGATTACATACTCATTATCGTCTTATTTAATCGAAATTTTTACGCTAATGATTTTCTCGTCTTTATTCGGGCCCGTCAAAGCGTTCAATGGGAATGAATTCGACGTGTATTACAACTTTTCGCATCAAAGTTAACTTCGTAAAAGATTTTCAATACACAAACGAGTTAGTTCGCTTGAAATATTTCGCGATTCGCATCAAACAAGTTGCTACAACAAACAGATGTGTCGAATAAATAGCATAATCAACTCGTCTATTAAACTTTTATGAGAAGGAGGGCGGTACGCAGCTCTGCTCGAGTAATTTATTAAGCAGCAGTGTGGAATAAGTTGATGTTGAAGGAGATGAGAAGTCGAAAAATGCTACTATGCTGGATAGATTGTGCATAAAGGAGAACCCCCCTTACACACTCAGTCGAGTATTTTAGGCTCTGTTATAAAATAATTGAGTAGCTGAAATGTCGAGCGAGAATTTCACCGTCTACGTTGAACGTTTTAACAAATTCGAATGTCGACAGGATTACCTACCTTATTAAATTTAATACAAAATTATACACCATACTTGGCTGACAATCGTTGTTTGCAGAGTTCGAATCTGTAACGAGTGAGTAAGCGTTCAGTGTTCGAGGGAAAAAACCAGACCATAAAACCACATTTTAGGGGCTGTGAGAGGGTGCAATGAGGCTGAAAAGTCGAAACTGTCAAAAAGCATATCTAGAGCGCCCGCTAAATGTACATACCAAATTTCAATTTATTAAGTCAATTTGGTGGAGAGATGGTGGAGGAACAGCCATTTTTCAGGGCAAGCTCCTCATATCTTCCCTCCCAATTGAACTAGGAGGCTGATTGTTGGATGTTATACAACTTTGAACTCCACCGATTGACTCAAAAGGGAACAATTTTTACGTTTTTGGCCCCTCAGCACCTCCTCCTCCGAATTTGGGTTGGGCTGAATTTTGATCCAGCCACCAAACTGAGCTGTTTGACCAAATTGCGGAGATATCGGTCAGTATCGAGCAAAGTAAATGATTTTAGTCTTGGGAGGAAAAAAGTAAATATAGGTGAATATCTGACATGGCTGAAAATAGTCGTAATGGTCTTCTAGGACTCCAAAATGGATTCTGCTGATATCTCCTTCTCTCCTCTCATCAGCCGTTGGTCGATAGACTGTAATAGCCTGGTTTTCATTGACAATATGGTATAGAAAATTAAGCCAAAAAAATATTCAATTTTCTTTTCATCTATCGTAAAAATAGCTGAATATTTGAGTGGTGCATTTACAGATATTCCATTATTTCATTTTTAGAAAACTGTGCACGTATGTCTTATTTCAACTCACCATTTGCACCGCATAAGTCAATCTGATAGGAGCTGAAATTTCAATAAATCCTAAATACTGGTCAAGTTTTTTATTTATAATATTGCAACAGACTTGACTTTTCAGCTCATATTTATTTCCTTTCATGTGTTGATAAGCGTGCTTTTCAATATTCTCATCCTAAAATATCATATCAAATGTTATGAAAACCGAAATCGTGTTCGTATCATTTAATATTTTTCAAAGTCCATCTTTATTGAAATCAACAGCTAAATATGTTATGTTTCTTTGTAAAAATTCAATTCTTATAAATCTAAACTCGTGTTAGTTTTTTTCTCTGTCTTGTATTGGCCACAGCGCTATTTAGAAAATTTTACGCATCACTGTAAATGTGGATAAACGGGCGTTAGTATTTTGCAAAATCTCGTCGAATAGCGAACTGAGCCAACGAATGTTTGTTCATGATTTACCAATAACCAAGACGTATTCGAGTTCATTTATTATGCACCCCTTTTTTTTTTTCGCTGGGAATAAATCCTCTTTTATCAAGCATCAGTATTGTATTATTTTGTGTGTATCAGTAAAATAGTAAATGTCTAGGTATAGTTTCCAGAGAGATGTGTGTGTGTACGATGAAAAAGAAGCTACAGTACGAAATCGACTTGCGAAATAATATGCATTGCTTTGAATTGAAATCCTCTCAGATTTGCGATTTAACTGGTATAGTACTATTTGAGGTTGAATATATATCTTTTGTTGGGAAGCTTTTTAAAGAATTATGAGTTCGTAGTGCGTATATATGTATTTGTATACTGCATGCTCTTTTATAGTTGGAAAAAAGTTGAACGAAATTATCAATGTTAAAACGAAGAAGTTTTCTTTTTGTGTTACTTTAGTTAGGCGTTCGTTACGCTTGGCATAAACTTACACAGCCGACGACAACGACGTGCGACGAGCTTTCGGTGGAAAATTTTTTCCTTTTCTTAAAATCTATTCTATATAGCCGCGTATATCCTTCGGCTTGGTATAGATAATAAGTTGCAAAGTAGCAAAAGTGCGTATACTGTACGTTTCTTATAATCTAAAATTGTATAAATTTCACGACGACGAAGACGACGAGTTTGTTCGACTTGTCGCGTCTCCTGACACGGTGTCTTTCTAAGTTTCTTTTTCTTTTTCCTCCTCCTCTTCTTCTTCTTCTTCTTTTTTTACGAGATAAAAACAGCCTATGTGATGTTAGTACCGCATTGCTAAACATTAGAGCCGATATTTTGTTAGTTTTTCGCCGGATAAAAGTTTTTAGCCGAGTTTTTGAAGTTGTCTAATGGTCAAGTGACGTTTTGACGCTTTTTAAATTGATGACTGGTGAGATATAAGTATACAATCGCGTCTGTTGGGTTGATTTTTGGTTGCTTAATGACCTGTGTTTCCAATTTACTTGTGGGTATCGTAGGATGAACGGTAGACGATATAGATTACTCGGTTGTGAGTAATTTTTTATGCAAAATTAAAAAAAAATCGAACTTCGTTGCGATCTTTATTAATAACAGTAACTTTTTTTTACTGAGAAATATCTCAAAGAAATGTTTCCATTTGGGTTTTAGTATGACGCTGAGTGTGAAATATTACTTGATTATTGGCTAAAATATCAGTAGGCAAGATTTAAGGCCTTGTAGTTCCATGTAATTAACAATTTGCTAAATGGTAGCAGAGCGTGGTTTTGTTTAAAATCGAATTCAAATTATGATATAAAGAGTAAAGCCTAGAACTTCATTTTTTTTCATAAAGTTTCAGTTCCAAAAGCAAATGTTATATTTTGAAGGGCTTCGGCTCTAGCGATGGAGCTTTACATAATATTTTGCCTGGCTCCATTCTGAACCGAGTTATAAAACTGAAACAAAATTTTGAAAATGGAAATAAAAATTCTGAAGCCAAAAGTAAAACAAAAACTAATGTGTCAAAAATCAAAACTAAAATTTGAAAACCAAAACACCATTTTGATTCTAGAGTCCTAAAATTATCTCCCAAGAGAATTCAAAGTCTTTGGAATTAATATGGAAAAATTGAACTTAAACTGTTCAATTCATTTTTACAAGTTTCTTACATCATCTGCTACTAACACTGTTCAAGGAAGTTCAAAGAAAATGATATTGTAACTGCTTGTAGAATACAAGGTTTTCAGGTAAGAATCCGGCTACATTTATTTTCAATAAAGCTCCTTCAGTTCAAAATTTTCGTCTCAAAATACAGAATCTAACCGCACCCTTTCAAATTTTTGAATTGTTGAGTACTAGTTCTATAGTCAACCTCATCTAATTTCAGATACTGGACTTTGGCTCCAGAACCAGGCTCTTTTCATTCCAAGTAATAAAGTTTAACTTCCGAGCCAGTGTCTTTTCATAAGCATTGAAGCCTCATATTTTTGTAATTCTCTGTATCCCAAGCTGAGTATGATATCTCAAAAGGCTCTGGTTCCAGCTGGGTATGTAATTAAAAAAAATCTGGTTTCAACTGCAAAGCCTATTACAACAATTTGAATGGTCATGGTATAAGATGGCTCTAGGAATGAACAGCTTAACCGAAAGTTGGGCTTTTGTATTGAATTTCTTTGAAATATTCCACATGATGTATGACTGAAATTGTTCATCAAAGTGAAAAATAAGTTGAATTTTGTTTTCAGAGGTAGACTTCTCCTAGAATACAGGCCATAGCTACAGAGCCAGGCTCTATCAGTGAGTAATGCTAGGCTTGACTCACTTAAAGGCATCTGCTTCATAGCAAAGATCCTTGTATTTTAAATTTTGGACTACTGCTCTGGAACCATACTTCAGAAACAACCTTGATTTGAAGGATCCAGGCTTTAAGTTGAAGAATAACTGCAGCCTCAAAGTTAGATTGCATCATTCCAAACATTAGGCTTTGGCTTCAGAGCTAGAATGCTTCCATTCTGGAGTTTGGGTTTCAGCTTCGAAATTCAAATACAAGGTCTCAAAGTAGCTATGTTCTGTGGTTCTGTGGACTCCTGAATCTACCAATCTAGACTCCTACATCGCTCTGATATCTTAGTAGAACTAGAAATCTAGCTATTTTCATTTAGAAATTAACTTGAGGTGTATACTGTAGATAATTCAATCATAAAAAGAAGATTGGGTTTTCAAATAAGAAATACAGGATATGGTAGCAGAGCATGATTACTTGTTATGTTAAATATAATTGAATAATCATAAGGTATTTATTCTGATTTTCCCAAAGCTTCTCCAAAGCTAGGCTCAGTAAAAGCACAATTCTATGGATTACTAGCTCTAACATTCAAAGTGGCTCAGATGCCTTCAATGGTGTACCTAAGGAGTGGCTACCCAGACAATAGCCCCCCTTGGGGGGTGGAAAAATTGATTTACATTTACCCTAAATTTAATATACAAATAGTTGACTTTATTTGGAAATGAACCAAGTACCAAGAATGTGATTAAATCTTAGAAAGAATATTAGTCACCTGATATGGTAGCAGAACGTGGTTTTCCATATGTAATTTTGATTGTAAGTTACATGGTAACAGAGCGTGGTTACCTGTTACACAAGATGTTAAGAAACATGAATTAGTGATTCATTCTGATTCTTTTAGTGTTCTAAAACTCAACATGATAGCTTTTCTTTTTTTAAATCTCCAAATTGCAATTTATCATCAAGTAATCAAGTTTTAAATCGGCTAAATTCAAATTTAAAACGAGTAATATCAATTTCTCTTTTAGGATTTTAGATTCTTTCATAGCCCCACTGACCCATACTTGAGTCTATATGTTCATTGAGATTTTGATTTAGTCGACTCACGTAGTACATTATTTCGTACCCTGATCAGGTAAACATTTAATCGTACAATGTTTTGTACGTCGAGTCATCAGTAAGAGAGCAAGAGCGATGTAGAGAGAAAAGAAAGAACAAAAAAAAACCTCGTCCTTGGGTGAAATGTCCATACTTTCTCGTATGGGGTACAGTTTTTGGCGCACAAGCAGTCATGTGTGGAATTCCATCTTTTTGAAACGGTACCGATATTTATGGTAACTTTGACGTTGCACTAGGTACGAACACTATAAATCGGACGTTGAAAAATTTGCGGAATTTCACCATAGATGGTTTCAGACTTGAAAGTCGAACGAAATATTTTCGAACGTGAATCACATATTTGTACCTATTTGTGTTGGATGAGGTTACATTAATCATTCGACTCTTTCTGGACTCTCTCAGCGATACATTTAGTCCAGCGTAAATATGTGTTCGCGTGTTCGAAGGGCACGCAGCTCGTGAAAGTTTCACGACCGAATCGAAAATACTCGAATATCTGTCGTTAAAAAACAAAAGCAAGCCGACTAAGGATTGAAAGATAGCGGCGAATTACTCGACTATTTTAATCGAAGTTATTCGCAAAATTCGGTATAAAAAAGTATAAGAATTTGGTTGAAGAAAAAGGATACGCCTTAGTCTGAAAAAAAAAAAAACCCAGAAAAAGGTTAAGTTTTTCAAGTTACACATTACGTTTCGATTTGAACTTTTCATCTTACGTTTTTTTTTTCTTTCTTTTCGAGAATTAATTTCTTCAAAAGTTGAGTTAACGGCGCGCCAGAATAGCGAAAAAGAGAGACAATTTGAGTAGAAGTTTTTATGCCGATGCCGATGCCGGCGTTGTCTTCATTTATGGTAACGTGTTGTATAATTCGATCATTTTTCAAAAAAAAAAAAAGAGCATAAAAGAGCGTACATTCTGTATTCGTTTGGCCGAGTAAAGTTTTCCTTCAAGTACCATTTATTCTCGCGTCAACATGATGCATTTAACCCTTTAAAGAATTTTGTTTTGTTCTTAAGAATACCATGAAAACGTATTTAAAAAATAGAACAGAAACGAGGGTAACAAAATAATAGAGAAGCCGAATTTATGTTTTTTTCGTGTTTTTGTCATTGTTAAGGTAGCCTGTAATGCAGAAAGTTTTATAATTATAAAAGTTATTTAGTTTTCAGCTTCGGTTCGTTACTGAATAGCTACTTATTATTATACGTGTTACGATAGTGAATTCTATGTGTACAATTTTCCTTAACCAGTATCGATACAGTTTGGGTCGTCCTGGAGTCGATTCACAAGTCAGACATGAAACAGAAGTGGCTGTGCTACAAATCGACTTTCTTCTCAATGAAGGTGCACTAATTACCGCTACTTCAGATGATAGCTTACATTTATGGAATTTCAGACAGAAGCGACCCGAAATTGTGCACAGTTTGAAGTTCCAAAAAGAAAGGTGCGTAAATTAATATAAAATGTGTAAGCGTTATAGTTCTTATCGTAGAATAATAAATTGTACCGGGTGTTTCGCATTAATCTCCCTTCCCATACACCAGGAATAGGTCAACTCATGAGACTTACATGTATAATGGTTGGCATACTCAAAAAATTGAAGGGACTGAGATGTGCCATTTTCAAAATATCATTTTCTCGCAAACCTACCACTCACTTCGAAAATTCATTGAAAAAAAATTAATATTCATAAAAATTTGCTGCTTTCTCTAAACACACTATATAAAAATCAAGAGGGGAGGGGGGTGAAGTAGTTGATAAAATAAGACAAAATGAATACAAAAAAAAGCAAAGCCTGAAGGTCCTGATTTTTGGAGAATATTATAATTATGTGAATTTAAAACGATGTTTTTTTTCCTAAACAGTGGTAAGCGTAAGAGGTTTTCAATGGGAGAAGGGAGGCTAAAAAGCCGATATCAACAAGAGGCACATCCAGTACCTATGCTAAATCTACATACCACATTATAAATTCCTATCCCAATTGAGGAACAAATTCAGAAAATAATGAAAACCAAAAAAAAAAACAACCTTTATGGGGTTGTGAGGAGATGCAACATGACTGAAAAGTCGAGGCATTCAATAGGCACATTTACAGGGGGAGACAGGGAAGAAATAGCCCTTTTTCAAGGTTAAAAAAAGGAAAACCCCTTATATCTCCCCTCCTAATTTACCTAGCAGTCTGATGTTTGGACATGTCATACAACTTTAGATTGGCTATCCATTAACTTCAAAAAGAACGAATTTTGTGGTTTTAGCTCCTCAACACCACCTCCCCAAAGTTTAGACACAACTGAATTTTGACTTGACATCATCCCCACTCCAAAATATCAAATGTTCCGCTAATCGAACCCTATTCCTCAAATATTATCGATTTTAGCTTGTATCGAGCTGAGCAAATAATTTTTTAATTTCGTGGAAAAAATAAAAATAAATATCTTACATGGTCAATAAACAGGGCCCTGCGCTTGGGAAGAGTTTTAGTGGTCGAAACCACTCCCAGCGCCTAAAAAAAGCTGAAAATATGTACAAATGTACTTATGTATATGTAAACAAGGCACGTATTTAAAAATAAAATTTCCAAGTATTGAAAATATTAGATATCATGATCATTTAGTATCTAAACTGAAACGGTCATGGGCACTTGCAGACTGAGCTTTTCATATTTTTTCTGTACTTTATTTGAAATATTCGGATAATTAAAGCTTCCAATGGGCAAGTTTATCTACTTGAAAAATAGAAAGCGCTCAGGAGGAGGTTTGTTCCCTCTGACTGATTTTTTCCTTTTGAAAGTTCTTTCTTAAATGTGAATAAGCAAGATAATTTTACAAAATTTTCGCCCTCGCTTTGCCTGGACTATATATTCAAAATTTCAATATATCTTCCTTCAGAATGGTTTAGTCGAGGGAGGAGGCATAATGAACTGGGAGAAGGGGGTGTGGGATGCTCAGAACTCCCCAAATGTTTCAAGAAAATTTAATAATTGACGGTTTGTACAACTAAAAACGGTGAAATATCATTTCTGGTGGTCAAAAATGCCCCTAAATGAACATTTTTGGACCTTTTAGGTTAGGTTTTATGTAAATTTTCGCCCTCTAACGTAATTTTAAAAAAAAAATAGAGATGGAGAGCTTAAGCAACTCCAAAAATTTTAACCTATCCATATGTATATATGATCAGCTCCTTCAGGTTTTTTGTTTGCTAACCATTGTACATGTAAGTCTCATATGTTGACCTATCCCTGGTGTAAGGGAAGGGAGATTAATGCGAAACACCCGGTACCCAGGTAGATCTTTTCTCCATATTTTTTCCATTTTGTGTAGAGTGAATTTGAAATTGAAAACTGTTCCCGAATCGAGCCAGTTTGCGATATAATTTCTCTTTGTATTTTTTAAATATTCTCAACGGATCATTTTAATTTTATTTTCGTTTGTTATAGACCTTTTTTTTTTCTTTTATAAACTGATGTAGTATTTTTTCGGAAAAAAGGTGAGGAGGGAGTTTAACGAAATGGACATTCTATATTTTTAATCGAAAACTCGACATAGGTAACCGATGAGTTTGTGAAAGAGTATCCGTCTGGGAATACTTATTATGTAGATATTTTGAAATAAGGCCGGATAAAGTACTCAATAGGGAGAGGGAGAATAGGAAAAAAACGCTTTGAATTAATACGAAAAAACGTTTGTAATATCGAATAAAATGGACACATTGAAATTACTCCCTTAACTGGATCGTTTTGGAGAAAAAAAAAACGAATATAATTGAAGTATATATTTGCTGCGTATGGAAAAATACGGTACACGTAGGTTACGTAGGTATGCTCGTTTAACAAATAAATGAAGAAGGAAATTACAATCCGACAAAAAATTATACCGATTCGTTATATAATCTCGAGTTATAAATACGCGATATTAGTTTTCATCGAGGCAGCGGAATTTATCATTTATTCGGGGAAAAAGAAAAGTAGGTAGGTAGCTAGGTGCCTATTCGTATGCATAAGACCTATATGAACGGGGTTCACCATACGTGTAGCAACTTCACATCTATGCAATTTTTTCCGGCACCGTGTTGTTTTCAAAGACGTAAAACAGACGTAGTAACTAGTAAAGAAAAAGAAGAGGAAAAAAAAGTAATTTTAAAAATGGTGAAAACAGTTTAGCTATCGCTATAAAACGGCTTAAAAGAATTACTTTTTTTTAGTCGTGCTCGCGTTAAAAAACACTCTAATTTTTACATGTCCCGTTGAATCGGTGGTTTGCTTTAATTTCGATTAATCTTCTAAGTTTTACGTTTTTTCCTTCTTTTTTCTCCTTTTTTTTTGCACCGCGTGTGACGATTCGTTTGCGATTTACGTGATTTTAAAAAAAACTATCGCGAAGATGGGTCTTTTGTGTTTACGTAGCTCTCATCTTTCTCTTCTGATGTTTGTTAACCGTACTCTTTTTTCTTTTTTTTTCACGATGCAGGATAACGTGCATGTTTTTACCTGTGAAAAGCAAATGGTTGTATGTGGGCTCAGAAAGAGGCAATATTCATGTAGTAAATGTGGAATCGTTCGCTCTATCCGGTTACGTCATCAACTGGAATAAAGCAATTGATGTGTAAGTAATTTTTTGCTTTTTTATATATTTTATCATGTTTTAAAATTAATTTTCGTGCTCCGTACTATCACAAGCGAAGCATCAATCTTGTAATTAGTACAGTTTCCTGTCGATTGCTTGTAAATCAAGTTTGGTTTGTTTAATCGCAAAAATTTGAC
The DNA here is from genome assembly GCA_900060175.1 of Ferrisia virgata. Taxonomy (NCBI): domain Eukaryota; kingdom Metazoa; phylum Arthropoda; class Insecta; order Hemiptera; family Pseudococcidae; genus Ferrisia; species Ferrisia virgata. The sequence goes on along the minus strand of FIZR01027458.1, from coordinate 15,090 downwards.
CAAATTTGAATTCTACGACATTGAAAACCTACAATTCCATATACATGATGATATATTATCAGTCACCTCCCCCCCCCATTACACCGATTCCCCCACCTTCAATTTTTCCATGTTAATTTTGCTCCGAGTTATATTTAAATAATATTTTTTAATGGTAGAAATGTATACTGCTGGAGACAAAAATGTGTTTACAATGCTGATGAACAAATGATAAATATTGTATAGTATGATGAAAGGTGAGGGAGGGGGGAACGAACCAAGGCAATGTTGAAAATGATAAAGTTGCAATATGCATATCATTTGTTTGTGTTTCACGTATGTTGATTTCGAATTTGATGGTATTTTTCTATTTTTGGAACTTCGTGAGAAGATATGTAATTATTTATGTTAAAAACGAGATGAGTGCCGAATAATCCAACATTTGTGCTAAAAATTTGAAAAGATACTCCACGTTTAATTTTTTTTCCATCACGAGGCAGGATGTTTAGGGGGGGAAAGGAAGTCTATAGCAAAATACTGTTGATATAGGAAGGAGAAATACCTACTTGTATCATATCTAGACGAATATAATAAGGTCATTCATCACTTAGCATCACGATAATTTATATCTTTCGTTGGTTTTTTGAAATGATATTACAGTTGTAATGAATAAACAGTTGAAAAATCGAAATGTATTCGTAAATTTGTATTAAACGTACAGAAAGTAGCTAAAAAGCGAGTGTAACACGGGCAAGATTTTTTTTAGTCCAATGGTTTTTCAAACTCGACACCTTTTTCACGTGCAAACCTGGGTGATTTATTAACTCGAAGTATGTAGAAAAACACTTCACGAATTTTTAATTGTCGTCGTGTCATTTTAAGCGAAAAAATGTAGGAATATAAAAGCATCAGCCCAATTTGTTATTATTGTAAGATTGAAATTTTTTTGGTGCATGCGAGATGTGCGCTTCCAATTTCGGAGCTGAAGTTGAATTTATTGATGAGATGATTGAGAATGAGGTTACAGAACATGAAGGTACTTTGGTTTGGCATATTTTTTTTGGCAGCTCTTTGGAGGAATATTTACTAGGGTTGGTTTGAATTTTGCTTTTCTTTGGAAATATGCTAACGATGGGGTCATAATAGTTGGGAAATGATTTCTAAATGATGTGGCTCAATTTTTTCAAAATTTGCAATACTGGCTCAATAGTTTGTTAATTTAATGAAAGAGGATGAACTTGAAGAAAGTACCAGTAAAGTTTACTTGGGTGGGCCAAATTTTGTTTTTTTATGTACAAATGGCATGGTCACTATAGTTGCAAAATAACCACAAAATGCTGGGGTAAAAATTTCAGCTTTCTGACTTAATGGTATTTCAATAAAGAATATTATGTCAGATGCCAATGTGTATTTTTTTTTTTAGTACAAAATGAGCCCACACTGTGAATTGGTTTCACTTATTTTTTTGAAAGCAGTTGGGCATTGTAGATCAAGACTTAGGCCAGTCACAGACCTAGCGACGCTATCTATTATTCTGGTACGCACCATTTTCCAAAATTAGTTCGCGCAACAAAAAAAATTCGCGCCAAAATGAGAACATCACGTAGCTTGCTTCTGGCAACGTCGCTCTCGTCAAGACCCATCACTGAGTTAGCAACGCTACGTTTTCTAAAGTTGACGCAAGCTTTGAAAAATTCGCGCCAAAACAAAAACATCGTACATAGTGTGGTGAGCTACTACTACTTGCAACATGTGGTGAATAGTAGTAGCTCATGACACAACGTTCATATTTTGACATGAAGTTTTCATTGCGCGCGTCGATTTTGGAAAACATAGCGTAGCAGAATAAAACGTAGCGCTGCTAACTGTGTGATGGGTCTCGAAGCGAGCGACGTTGCCAGAAGCAAGCATCGTGATGTTCTCATTTTGGCGCGAATTTTGTTCGTTAAGCACACTAATTTTAGAAAACATAGCACACCAGAGTGAAATGCAGGATCGAAAGGTGTATGACAGGCCTTAGACTTCTTTTCGAGATGAGAACTCTACGTTTCCCGTTTTTGTTTTATATCACGATAATAATTACGTGCGTAGGCTTAAGTAGGTATTACCAAAAGTTTCAGTGAATTCATAAATAAAAATTCATCATGTGGAATGCACGATTATTTCATTATGTTAAATGGAAAGTTTTACGTTGGCCAAAATAATTATTTTAAATTAATGTGATTATTATCTCTTCAAACATCTGGTATACTTAATTAATAATGATAACGCGATTTTTAAATCTTATTGAATTTCTGTAATTGTTGTGGTGCGAATTCGGCCATCTTTGTGTTGTTATTTCTTCTTTATTGGGCAATAGATCTGCATAAAATATAAGTGAATCAATGTTCCATGATATGATGATGCCAATGAAATTGATTATTGAGTTTTAGTGATGTAAGGTCGATCATAATTGATGAAAAAATTCCTCTATAGTTGATTTTTTGTTAAAATGAGTGACCTGATGGCCTGGCCTACAATACTTCTACTCTTCCACCTTTCGATAATATTTTCAATAACGTTGTCTAGCGGTCAAAATTTAAAAATATTTCAATATATTTGTACGTTCAAAGAGGAAGAATATAGGACCAGGCTCAGTTTTTATGATTTAGCTACCCAGCAGGTAATGCAAAAAAATAATTTCCTCCTGCGTTTTCCTTTCAAATACTGATGAATGAGAATGCTCTGGCTCAGGATCTGGATCTGCAGCCACGAAGATGGCCATTTCACAAACAGAAAATATCGCCATAATCGCCATACGAATTAAATAACAAAATTTCATGTTTACTTTTCTGCTATATTTTCGATAATTTATTATTCAGATATACTTTACTCGTTCTTGTCAAAATGCTTGAGTGAAAAATTACGTCTTTGGTCATACGTGTGTGTCATTATATGTTTAGTTTATGTCGAAACTGTGGCGTATTTGACCGTTTTACTAAATGAGATGTAGGAGATAACCATAGCATTAACATTATTGCTAGAGTAGACGTAATGTACTAAGAAAAATACGGTACATCGTTCAGCTTGAAAATATTGTAAGTCTAATTTTAAAATTCCCTACTCAAAACACAGCGCAGAAATATGCGTCGCATTTTTACTGAAATTGGTACCTGGCTACCTAATACCTACTCGGTTACTTTTTGTGGTACTGAAAACAAATATGATTATGAAAAATTGATACAAATGAATCGATTTTATGATAATCGATAAACCACGAGCCTTCAATCAGTCTGATAAAAAATCACATCTGAAATCGCAAAGACTACCTTCAGATTATCTGGAGGGTTCGGCCAAAATGACGGAGCAGCGGCGTTTCCTTCGCTAGAAGGCTATAAGAATCTTACAAAAAAAAATTAATTTCCTAATATTGGTAAAAAGTGAAGAAAATCGATCGAAAATCAAGAAAAAATGTTGAAAAAATGGATGAGAATTGACCTAAATTATGAACAAAAAAAAACGTTTAAAGTTGAAAAATGATAAAGAATTTGACAAAAATGGGTGAAAATAGACCCAAAAGATGAAAACATTGTGAAAAATCACCGAAAAACGGTTAAAAAATCGACTAAAACGAATATAAAGTGCACAAGATTGATCAAAAATTATGCAAAAAAGGTGAAAATTGACTTGAGTTACAAACATATTGTTGAAATTCATTGAAAATTAGCTGCGAAATTAGTACTCCGAATGTTGAACAAAAATAACAAAAAATTGTGGATAAATAGGTGAAAATTTGCTTGAATTATGAGCAAAATCGTTTAAAATTATCGGTAATTGGATAAAAATTTTATATAAACGGGTAAAAAGTGAAGAAAATTGATGAAAAATTGGTGAAAGTTTATCTACATTATAAAAAACATTGTTGAACTTTGTCAAAAATGGTTAAAAGCGCAAAAAAATCATCAAATATCTTGAAAAAATGTTGAAAAATGAGTAAAAGTAATGATAGAAAATTTTGTTGAAATTTGTAAAATGAGAAATAAGTGCGAAAAATTGATCAAAAATCACGAAAAAATATTTTAAAATGGGTAAAAATTCTTCTAAAATATTTAAAAAATGGTCAAATATCTTCAGCAATTTGGTACAAATTTGCATTTTGCGTGACACGTATTTTATTTTCACAATTTTTCGCTCTTTTACAAAATTTTTTCCTGATTTTTGGCCAATTTTTGGCACTGTTCACCCGTTTATCAAATTTTAACATAATGTTAGATGATTTTCCATAATTTTTGGTCAATTTTCACTCATGTTACAATATTTTTTCTTGATTTTGATCAATTTTTCGCACTTATTACTCATTTTACAAATTCTTTATCAATTTTTCAAAAGTTTTTTTCATAATTTAGGTAAGTTTTCACCTTTTTTTGAACATGTTTTCATGATTTTTTCAATCAATTGTTTGTAAAAATTTGAAAACAATGTGTAGGTAAAACGTGTAGAAAATTTATAAAAAATCACCAAAAAATATTGAAAAATAAATGAAAATTGACTTGAATTGAAAACAAAAACGTTTAAAACCATCAAAAATTGGGTAAAAATTCACCAAAAATTAGAAATTGATAAAAAGGTGGAAAAATTGGTTACAGATCAAGAAAAAGTCTCGAAAAATGGGTAATAAATGCTCGTACGCTGTACAAAATTTTAATTTACACTGAAATCGTGACCTTTGAAGGTCAACACTTGGCAAAACAAAAACAATAAAAATGCCGAGTTTTTTATTTTTTTTGAGCATATTAAAACAAAAACAATAAAAATGCCGAGTTTTTTTTTTTTTTTGAGCATATTACCCCCTCCCCCCCCCCCCCTTGAGCACACCAAGGAAATATATTACTTTGGTCAGGGTAGGAAATCGGGCCAAAAATTTTTTTGAAGTGGTTTCATGTCAAAACTAACGTTAATTTTGGGTGGGTTTCAACTGAATCCGCGACAGCTCTGGTTCCACTTTCTTATCATACGAGTGCCTTTTCCCATTTTTTTTATTCATTGGAAAATTTGACGGAAAATCACTGCGGATTGGTAACACTGAAAAAAACGTTTCACAAAAATTAGACGATTTTACGAGACGATTAAACGAGTCGATTTTCACAGAATGACCTTCAGCTCTAAAACGTATCAGTGTTAAAAATTTGACCAAAATAGATCCCAGGACGAGGTCAGATTGGAATCGTTTTAACGTAGAACAAGTCATATGTAAAAGTAAAAGTTGAACTTTCGAGTACAGCTTGATCAAAAACGAAAGTACATAATTTAATTTAGGAAGCGAGCGACTTTCATCAAAGTTTCAACGGAAGTACTTGGATTGAATTTTAAAGTATATTAAATGACTATTGTTGAATTAATTAACCACGTGTTAATAATGCTCATTGCATTGATGATGGAGCTATGGAATTTGACAACAAATCGACAATGCTGACTGACTTCAGTTTAGTATATTAATATTATAATAATTCGATGATATTGAGATTACTGTCATATTGCAACGTATGTACTAAAAATGAAAATGAAGTCTATAATTATTTTATTATGCGAAATTCTATGTTTACATTATTTATAAATACTTGATTATTCATAATAACGATGAATTATAGCTAGATATAAATATTTTACAAATATTGATATATTTCTATAATAACTTTTCCTACGGTTGCCTTAATTTTATAACGAATTAGGTATTCTGCAATTAGTTCTGTGGTGTGGGGCCGACTCCTTTATATTTGTCGCAACAGTGACAGTCAGGACTGTGTAAAAAAAATACAAATACATTAAGTGCATTGGTATTTGATAAATTTTCTATAATTAGTTGCAATAGCGTAACTATATCTGACTCGGGTGAAGAGATAGAAGATGAAAGATTTGCTGAAAATTTGTTTCAAAATTGAAAAAAAATATGCAAAACTTTTGCAAAATTTTCCGATTTAAAGGTTAAAAATTAAGTTTTTTGACGTATTTCTATGCTCTGAATGGGAAATCTTACTATAAGGGAGAAGTAATCACTCAATATTGTCGCGTCGCAGGGCAGCCAATTGAAAAATAGATTTTAAGGTGTTGAAATCGAAAATTTCTCCGTTATTATGGTTATAATTTCAACGATCTCGGAATTACGAGGTTGACTGCTCTGTAACGCGAAATACGTTACGTTCAGTATATAAATGTAAATAAAAATCGGTGAAACACTGACCACTTCTTAGAATATGTGTATTATGTACTGGGACTGAGTTCTTTATTTTTTAAAACCATAAGGATCATAGCCCCTACAAAACACAAATTAATCATTAGAGGATCTTTCAGTTCTGGAGATACTTTCGTTATTGTAATCAGTTGCTGATACTGCTACATATAACCAGAGAGAGAGAATAATGTAGTTTTTTCGTCACTCTTATGATTTTCTCTCCCTTTTGTTAATAATACAAGCACCGAATACCTACTGCAGTGTTTCAAAAATACAAAACTATGAAGCTGGGTTGTTGAAAAATTTTTATGATGAGGAAGCTCAGGCGACTCACAATTCAGGAATGGAGGCTGAAGCCGTGGCAGGTGGTAACCATTTATCGCGGTGTATATGTCCTTATAGTTAGCTATGCGCAGGGAACCTGGCTGGAGAAGCTCAAATCCGCAGATCGCACCAAGCTGGAGAGAAGTTAGTGGCAGGCCTTGTTGAGTGTGACGGGTGCTTACTCTCAATGTTGGGTGGAAGTGCTCCAAGCGATCAGTGGATGCATGACAATTGATTTGCAAATCTCTTGACGAAAGGAGTATGCACTGCTGCCTCGAGGGGGGAACTGTGGCACAGCGGTAGCAATAGAGCCATAGCAGGAATGGTGGGAAGTCTCACAAACTGTGAAGACAAGGCGATTCGTTCCGAACATGTGAGAAAGACTAAGCCAGGGATTAGTCCTCTAGCACGGGAATATAACGAAGTACTTGTACGAGAAGCCTAAGAAAAGATCCATTCCGAACTACCTCAGATGTGGAAATGATGACGCTAGAATAGTCGAGGACAACACGCATATTATATTCGACTGTCCCAACAAAACCAGAAAGCAAGCCCAAGAACACCTACTACATGAGTTCTAATGAACCGATTTTCAGAATTTTTTTTTAATCGTCCAATAAGCAGCAAATTGTTACCAATAATTTTCATCGGATTAGGGATTTCAAAAGTTGAAAACTCAAAAATTCTATTCTCCTGTAGTTAAATTTAAACGAAATTTTTCACGTCAGTAATTACACAATTGCAAATGATTCTATATTTGAAAAAATTCAGTTTTTGATGAAGACTCTGATGTGGTGTTTTTTTTTTCATTCAACCATGAAAATTCACTCAATATTCACGCCTTGTATCCTAGAGTGGGCCGAATTTGGCTTCTTTTGTAAATCCACAAATGGTACTGGTTCATAATAGTTGTGAAATGACCTCAAAATAATGTGGTAAAAATTTCAGCTTTCTAATTCAATTTTTCACACTTGCAAAACTGACTCAAAATTTACTTAATTTTTCAATCCAAAAGTAGATTTCTTACCCGCAACCGCACGGTTCCGCCATCATCATTGCTATTTGACTAGCAGCAAAGATGGCCATTATTGCTATGCTGATCAAGTATCGGAATTCCATTTTCACTTTTCGATGAAGTACAATGCAACGAACAAATGCTATGACTGCGTATTCTGTTTATAGTTCTAAAGCTCATATGTCGCCGTATTTATATGTTTTAATGTTATGGTAAACTGGTGAAGCTTGAAAAAAAATTATTACTCACAGGTACAGTTAATTGTCAAATTTATCGGGATTTGAATCTAGATAAGCACTTTTACTTGGTCAAAATGCGTCGCGTTATTCGTGTTATTCATAGCGAACTTTCAAGCGCTCGTCTAAACGGTTTCTTATTCGTACATTATAAAAACGTTTTAGTTACTGGTTCCATCGTCACTGTTGCATACATTTTAGCATCCATCAGTTCAACAAGAGAATGTAGCTGTGGGTCTTTAAAGTGGATTCTGAAGTCATTCCGGGGAGGGTTGAGGGTGGTTTTGGTTTTCTGATTTTCATGACAGAGAAAATCCAGGCTAAAAAAATGGTATCGGAATTCATGCTCTTTGAGCCTGAGACAAAATTTCAATCCCTTAACTCAACATGGAGAAAAACCGATCAAAAAATTACATTTTACAAGCTTCAAGGGTTGCAATGAGGTTGATGAATTGAAACTCTCAAAAGGCATATCTAGATTCACTACTGAATGTGTGTGATGAATTTCAACTCTTCGGCTCGATTAGGAGAAAAAAGATATGTGAGAAATAAGTCTTTTTTTCAAGATGAAAAACCAGGGGAATTATTGAAACTTCCCTCCTAATTGATCAAGGGGGCTAATTTTTGGATACATTATGTAGCTTTAAGTCCTCTATGTCTATTGGTTCAAAAACGGATAATTTTTGCGAATTTTGCCTCCCGGCAACCCCCTCTTCTAAATTCGGACATGATTAAATTTCAACCCAAAGTCAACCCTACTCGTAAATGCGGGGTGTTCCCTCATTAACCTTGCTACCCTTATACCCATGATGGGTTAACTCATGAGACTTGCATGTATAATAATTGGCATATCTCAAAAATTGAAGGGGCTGAGATGTTCTATTTTCAAAATTTCATTTTCGCCCAAGCCACCTCCTTCCCCTCTTAACACACGCACACTCAATAGCTTGGGCAGAAGCCCTGAAGGTTGCTTTCCAATGGAGAAAAAAATTTGAAATTCTGAAATTTATCAATTTTTTTTCCTAAAAATTTGTAGTTTCTCATTTTTAGCCTGATTTTCTATGTCATAATTCCAATGGAAACCAGGTTATTGCAGTCCACTTATGCCCAAATTTGAGGAAGGGAGTGCAGAGGGGCTAAATCCACAAAAATTGTTTCTTTTCGAATCAATCGATAAAAAATCCAAAGTTGTGTAACGTTTCCAAAAATCAGCCTCCTCGGTCAATAAGACAGGGAGATATGGGAATTTTTTCCTTTTTTGGCCTAAAAAAAATGCCATACTTCCCCTATTTCCACTTCAAATTGAGCTAGGAAGATGAAATGTGGTATGTAGACTTAGTAGGGGCCATTGATGTGCCTTTCAGGAGCTTCGACTTTTCAGACCCACTGCGCTCCCTTATTTTTTTGGCGAGTTTTTTCATGTTTTGAGTTTAATTCTCGCACAACTCCTCCCTTTCCCCAATTTAGCTAGAAAATTAAAAATTGGTATGTACGTTTAGTAGGAGTCTTACGCGTGCCGTTTGGAGGTCTCGACTTTTCAGGCGCTTTGCAGCCCCGTCTCCCCACACACAGCTCCAAAAATGTAGTTCATTGGTTGGTTTTTCTTATTTTTTGAGTTTTTTCCTCGCATAACTCCCCTCGAAATTGAGCTGGGAAGTTGAAATTTGGTGTTACGTCCTAGCCCCGCCTTATCATTGCACTCGCTAAACATAAATTTCAACTTCGTTACTAAATCAGAAGAGTGGATAGGGAAGAATAAGTCTGTTTTCTAGTTCAAAAAGAAAAGAAAATCCTCATATCTCCCCTGCTAATTGGTCTATGAGGCTGATTTTTGCTATTTCCACCTCTCAGGCCCTCGTTCCCAGAATTTAGGCATAACTGAATTTTAACCCGAGGTCATTCCCACTTGAAAAAATTAAATCCGCCGCCAATCCAAGCTTACTGCCTAAATTTGACCAATTTTGGTTGGTATCGAGCTGAGCAAATAATTTTTAGTTTAAGGGGGGGGGGTTAAATTAAAAACAACAAATGTCTGACATGGTCAAAAATGGTCTCAATGGGAAGTTGAAACTTGGCTTGTAGACTTAAATGTGTCTTTGTGAGAGATTCGATTTTTCAGACCTATTACACCCCCTCACAGCTCATGGAAATGTAGTTTTTTTATCAGGTTTCTTATTTTTTACATTTGTTCCTCGTAATAACTGCCCTCAAAATTGAGCTAGGAAGTTGAAATTTGGTATATAGATTTAGTAGGGGTTCTATTAATTTTTTATCTCTAAATTTTCAAAATAAGCGGCATGTTTGGAGGAAATTAAAATATTGAAATTCGCATATCTCAGCCCCTTCAATTTTTTGAGTACGCTAATCATTATACATGTAAGTCTCATGAGTTGACTTATCACTGTTACAAGGGTATCAAGGTTGATGCGGAACACCGGGTATATAAACCGTAACCAATCTGAGCTTATTGCCCACATTTAGCGGAATTTTGTTGGCATCGAGCTAAGCAAATTATTTTTAATCTCAGTGGAAAAAAATTAAAATAAATAACGGTCTTCCAGGATCTAAAAATGGGTTTTCTTAATACCGCCCTTTTCGTCAGCCATTGATCGATGGTCTATAATCGGATTTACCAACCCGAGTAGGTAACTTAGATTCAAAATTCAGTTCTTTCCAAATATCCGGATCCAAAGTTCTGGTAATAGAATAGCTTTAAAGTTTACCGCGTTGATTTGACTCCATGCAGCTATGGCTATTTTGATGTAAACACAGACCATATATAGATATTCAGCGTTCAAATTCTTGCCTCAAAGATGCGTTAATTGCAAAGCAATTTGCGAGCGTATTGAAAATCTACAAATGAACTCTTCGTTCGTGGGAAATTACGCCTATTTACATGGAAAACGATGTACCACGTAATACACATAGCAAGAAGGGTTCGTGTTATGTGTACAGTGTTCGCATATAGCTACATATGTACCTACCTAATTAGATATATTGAAAATTTGAATTATTAAACCTCAAATATGTATTATCCACCTTACCAACGTTTATATACGTAAAATGAACATCATATGGTGCATACGATTCACTTAAAAATGCGATAATTTACGACCTATGTTTACGTGATGGTAATCCAAACGGCTAATATTTCATATTAATCTTCGTTTTCGTACCTGGACCAGCATGTAAGGTGGGTTTCGGATAATTCGACAAATTAACGCTATTTTGATTGATTTTATGCGTCTAGGTAGAGGTGCACATATAGTTTAATATAGTAGTGGGTACATTTGTATGTACCTATTTGTAGGTTAGATTGTAGGTAGGCAGGTTGATAGGTAGGTACCTAGACTTTACTCAGCTACCTAACACGTATACAATACATATATGTGTGTACTATGTGCAGTATATTCGTAGCTTTATCACCGGTCGCATGTACATATATCGCGTCACAAATGCGAATAGGTAAGGGTACGAGAAAAAGAGAGCAATAATACTCGTACAAAAAACTTCAACACGGTGGAAAACTTACTATATATTTCTATAATATTTTACAATTTTGTAACGAAAGTGTTAATAACACCTGAACGCTGCTCTTTGAATTACTGTGGCGTTAATAATTCGCGATATTGCGCCGCACCAAACGCGAGCTGCAAACTATTGCGAACTTTACGACGACTTTTAGAAATAATAATGTAGTAAAATTTGAAAAATAGCTGCGTATTAGATGGACGAATGTTGCTGGCATTTGGCAGCGCCAAGAACAATGATCGTGTAAAATGAACCACGTAATAAAAGACGATCGCTTAAAAGCAATCGAATGGAATTTAGTTTGCCCCTCCCCCCACTCCACAAGTTACATACTAACAATATTTTAAAGCAAAGTAGAGTTGAATATTTTTATTTCCAATTTTAAATAATTTGGCATGCCCAAAAATGGTCTTGATGGTTTTCCTGCACCCCAAAATGGATTTTGTGAATAAACCCCCTCTAATCTGCCAGCATTTTGAGTAATTGACGAAAGGAGTGATTTCTGAGGCGAGGAGGGGGAGGGGTGCACTCAGAAAAAATTTTCTTTCATATTCCGTTGAATAATGGTCGGTCATCAGAAGGATTCTAATCTTGTGTTACATTTGTATTGATTGGAGCGCAAAGAAGTACAAAAGAAAAATTAACGATTCAAGCATTTTCTTTTGCTTCAATTCACCTTTTAAATGTATTCCTCTAGCGCCCCCCCCCAGCTTTTCCTTGTGACTCCGAAAAGGCTATAGTACACACTGATGACCGGAGTTGGAGCACAAACAAGCATTAACGAAACGCAAACGAAAGACAACAGACTAAATTGGCAGTAGCGGAAGTGTTGCCATTTCCTCAGTCCAACTGCAAACGTTTCTTTATAAGTCTAAAAGGGTTATGGCACAGACGAGTGGAGTTGAAGAACAAACGAATGACATCAGTTTCGAATAAATGGGCGATAGTGGAGATGCTGCCATTTCCCCAGTCCAACTACAAACGTTTCCTTATCTCTGTGGAGGGACTAAAGTGCAAACAACCAGAGTTAAAGCACATCATCATCAGTAGGTCTCAGTCGCTTACGACCGTATTGCACCTAAAAAAGCGCGCCATCTATCACGATCCCGTGCTTGTGAAGCAGCTCTCACCACAGAACCCATTCGCGCTTTGATGATGTCAGACCAACTGGTACCAGGGATCTTACCAGAGTGAGTGTCTTTTTCGAGATCTCCGACTACTCTCCTGGTCACATGTCCAAAATACTCTAGAATGTGTTTCTCACATAAAACACTTAGTCTAACTGGCTCCTGTATTTCGTTAACGATTGAAATGTTGGTTCGTCGCCCTATGGAGGGTATCCTCAGCATCTTTCGCCAGACCCACAACTCAAAGGCGTCAATTCTTCATTCATCATCTGCCTTCAAAGTCCGAGTTTTCGCAGCATATAGGAAAACAAAGAGTACATGTGATTGTAGGTCTCTTCCTTGTCATTCTGGAGATCTTGTTATTACATGTGACATTACGCAGCCTGGTCATAGCTGATCTGCTCAGAGCCATTTGGCGCCATATTTCTGCTGACGAGCCTCCATCTGTTTTGATGATAGAGCCTAAGCCTTTTTGTATTCGCTCAAAGACACTTGGCCCGATGCAACACCATGACTTTCCCTTTTCGATGCATTGATACGAAGTTCAAGTTTTTCAATGGCTACCTTCACCACGTTGACAAGCTCCGCCATTTTCTCTTAATCTGAATCAATTAAAAAGGTATCATCTGCAAATTAGAGATTCTTCTTTCTCCAATGGAAGTACCACCAGTTCAATGTTCTACAGCTTCGAGAATTATGTGCTCGCCTTAGATGTTGAATAACTGCGGAGATAATATACATCCTTGAAGGACCTCATGTTCCGCTTGAAAAGCTTCAGGTCAAAACCTGTATTTTATATCTACTTGATAAATCACATTTAACTCTTGAAACAACTTGAAGTTGAAGAGTGCTTTCGAGTGATATTATTTCTTTGAAGTAATTATAAATGATTTCTCATCCAGTTTTTTGATTTTACAGTAGTGCTTTGGTTAAAAACCTGTATTTAAAGATTTTTTTCTGATATTTCGAAATGATTTTTTTTTGCCAGAACGTTGCATTTTTCGTTAACAAATTCAGTCATTTGTGCATGTACAATGGGAAATTATACTTTTTAGAATTTACGCTTTTCTTTTTCTTGAAGATCACGCGAACAAGAACGCATATAAATTCGAAGAAATTATTGCAATACATATTGAAGAAGGACACATCATCATGCTTTTACTTTGATTACTGTGAATGATAAGTTTATTTATGGTAGAGTCCATGTGTAAATTATGAACTTGCTTACAAACCAAAGATCGTTAATTTGACAGATTTATTGTACTTGAGTATTTCACGCTTATGTCACCCCCCCCCCCCCCCCCC
>FIZR01027457.1:0-16645 GCA_900060175.1 Ferrisia virgata | reverse complement strand
AAAGACAACTGCAACTCAACATTCAAAAGACTGATATTATTGTTGTGGACAAACGCACCAAAAATCAGAAGTGCCAAGATGAAATAACAACATTCACGATCAATGGTGTTGAAATCAACAGAAGCACCATACTGAGATACCTTAGAGTGATTCTTGATGACTCCCTATCTTGAGGCACTCACATCAGATACATTGTCCTTTGAGACCCTTAATGAATCTACATAACAAATTTCAACCACCTAGATCAATTAAGAGGGGTGTTATGCGAAGAATAAACTTAAAAAATAAGAAAATTCGCACAAAAAAACACATTTCTGGGTTTCAAGGGGATACAATGGGTTTGAAAAATCAAACTCCTCAAAATACACATCTATGGCCTCTGTTAAGTGTGTATTCAAAATTTCAACTTCTTGTCTCTCAATTTGGAGGGGAGATGAAAGGAGCAGCCTTTTTGAGGTCGAAGAAAGAGGAAAATTCTGATACCAGCTCTTCTAATTGATCTAGGAAGCTGACTTTGTATATGTTATCCAACTTCAAATTGCCTATCAGTTAGCTGAAAAAGTAACAATTTTTGCGATTTTAGCTCCTCAACACCCCTCCCCCAAGTATAGGCACAACTATATTTTGACCCTAGACGATCCCCACTTCAGAATATGAAATGGGCTACCAATCGAAGCCTATTCCTCAAATTTGATAGATTTTTATCAGTCATAATATGTTTTTTTTTTTGAAAAACATTAATTTCTTAACACTAAGTAAGCTAATTAATAATGAGTGAGGCCTACTGTACAAGCTACCTCTTCCCTACATTTGCTTTAATTCTCTTCTCTTTTTTTTTCTAGGTATTTCCAGTCGAAAAAAGCTTTTGTAGTCTGGCTTCATTTTTCCTGCCTTATCATATGTTTGGAAAAAGAAGAAAGGAATAAACGTTCAAAGAATCAAGACTGCAATTTTTTCCAAAATTTTGGAGGTTCTCTACTATATCTGTGTTTGGTAAGTGGTATTTTAAAATATTTTATATTTATTATTATAGAGTTGATGAAGAGGATTTTTGCACATTCTTTTTTCAATTTCTTATTTTCGCCATTTTATTTAATCTGAAATAGCTTTCAATACTCCCTCCTAACTTCCCCTCAACATCTCTTCACTCTACCATATGGTTAGGAAAATCATTGTAATTTTTACCAATTTCACGTTCAATCCCGTTGTAACCTTGGATTATAAATTGAGTGCACAAGTCGACCGACTGCGTCATTAAAGTTCATTCATTTACAACGAACCAATTTTCATTCAAAAATTGACCCAAATCGAGCAATTAACAACTATACTGTAAGAAAAGTCCTACCTTTAATCAGGTTGTATTTTTATTATGTACACTTACTCGAGCTTGTGCTGTAAAATTTCACTGTTATCTATATATATAGCCTGCAGCACAGCAGGATACGTCATTATGTACCCTATTCTGATACCCTAATTAAAAAAAAAAAAAAAAAAAAAAAAAAAAAAAAAAAAAAAAAAAAAAAAACGAAAAAAAACGAAAAAAATGATCACATAATAGGTACGTATTACGTAATATTAACGGTAAATTCACTATTCAGCAAAGCTTAACAGATTATGCGTAGTCGTTGTGTGTACTTTATAGGTATATAGATATGCGATGTACAGATATAATGAAAGAATACTTATGCTATTAAAGCTTCGTCGCGTTGCCTGTATTTTCACCTTATTCACACGTCAACCGCAATCATCTCTTATGAAATAAATCACCCGACTATTCTATCAAAAGCGTCGAACCAACAATAGACAACCGTCCTCGTCCTGGTATCATATCGTCCCTCCTATACTTTAAACGCAAACTCTACTACCACATTAACACATCAGTGCCATTTAAAACCCAGTTCCTATTAGTGTAAAATATACCCTTCCAGCTGCTTGTACAGGTACCTAACATAGCTTAGTGCTCGACAATTTCAAAAATGTGATATTCTTAAGAGCTTTTGAAAAGTTGAAAGAATTTTTTCCCGGTGGCATGATTCTATCGCGTCGTGGAAAATTACCTCAGTAAAAGAGTAGGTTATGTACCTATAACATTCTCTTTTTCTCTTGTTTTTTTTTCCTTTTTTTTTTAGTTGTAAAATTCATCTCTTTTGTGAGCTCATTTCCAAAAACCAAGGTTGTTTCTTCCGCTGAACGAAGAGTACATACCTGGCGAGTTCTTATAGTTATCTTTCTTATAGCATAGCATGGCATGGCATAAACTCATAGCAAGATGTAGAAGCTGCTTTATTATTCTAGGGTACTTACTTGTAATGTTTCATAGCTAACGATAAGTAGCAAAAATGCTTGAGAAAAAGTATTCTTATTAGGGTATCTGACTAACTATTTGTGTAGCTAGTCCTATAAAATTTTAAGTGAAATGTGCTTAATCGTACTTTAATGAAATTAAAGAAAGGTGTTCCCTTTCCTGAAACAGAATAGTTAATACCTAAGAAATCCATGAAAATGTACGATAATGATTCGTTGAGTACTTATATTTTCGCCTTTGTTTCTCCTGTTTCTTCTATCCTCGTGTTAAGATTGAGTGAAAAAAGAAATATCGCACAGTTTTATACCCGACGAAGAGAGTTAGTTCAATTTGAGTTTAAGACTAATCATAAACAATTTTATGAAGCTATAGGATTATTTTCGAAAAAATTAGTAGTTTTCAATGTATTAAATCTGTCTTAACATTGTTCGCATGTGTGGTAATCAGGTTCTTGCGAGAAGGAATGTGATGGGAGCAATGGGCAGTGAGTTCACTATGTTACAACTTGCCATACCCTCACTTATGCTGAATTTTTGCATGGTAACCAGATTTCTGTGGGAAGGAATGTGAGTAAAGCGATTCTCAGTGTGTTCAAGATATTTCATCTTCCACTTTACAATGTGCTCGTGCGGGGTGAGCAGGTTTCTATGGGGAGGAACGCTTGGAAAGCTATGCACAGTGTGTTCTATGTGCTTCACCTTCCCGTTCACGGTGTAAGTATGCGTGTTAACCAGCTTTGTGGGGGAGGAACGTGAAGAAAGTGATGCACAGCATGTTCACAACGTTTCTCTTTCCCCTTCATGGTGTGCGCATGTGTGGTGAGCAGGTACTTAAAGGGAGAGGAACGCGAGGAAAGCTATGCACATTGTGATCTATAAGCTCCGCCTTCTCCTTCACAGTATGCGCATGCGTGGTAACCAAGCTCCTGTGGGAAGGAACGTGAAGAAAGTGATGCACAGTGTGTTCACGACATTTCTCCTTCCCCTGTTATGGTGTGCGCATGTGAGGTAAGCCGTGTTCTGCAGGGAAGAACGCAAGTGAAGCTATACACAGTGTGTTCTATATTCTTCACCTTCCCCTTCAGGGTGGATGTATCCTAGGTAACCATTTTCGTGTTGGGAAGAACGTGAAGAAAGTGATGTACAGCATGTTCACAACGCTTCTCCTTCCCCTTTATGGTGTGCGTATGTGAGGAAAGCAGGTTACTCTAAGGAAGAACGCTAGGAAAGCTATACGCAGTGTGTTCTATTTTCTTCACCTTCCCTTCAGTGCTCAGAAGCGTATCAGTTCTTCAATGTCTTTTTTTCAATAATTTTCATTAGGGTGATTATCACATGTTTTAAACTGAATTCGTTGAAAATTAAAAAAGTGTATTTCTAAACAAATGTTATTAAAGGTAATATATTGCATCTATTTTAGACTCTCAAAATGGATTCTTAGTTTTTTTTTTGGGGGGGGGGGGGCATGAATATGGTGTTTTTATATTTTGGTACATCTGTTGATGACTTCAAGTATTGCACTATAAATTTACTAAAAAAAATTTTAGTTATGTAAAAAAAATTCTTAAAAAAATATGGCAAATGTGTTTTTGAGTACGTCTAAAAAATCAGCTGTGAATTTGCCAACAATGATAATTTTGGGTATAAATAAATATAATAATTTCATTTCTGAAAAAATTTAAAAAAAAATGTTTTTCTCAAATTTTAACTTTGAGTCAGCTTTGCAAGTTTAAAACATTAAATTAGAAAGCTGAATATTTTACCACATTATTATGAGTCTATTTCAAAAGTATTGTGACCCCACCATTTGCAGATTTTCAAAAAAAGTCAAATTCGGTTCGTGTATTTGTTTTAGTTGCTTTCATATTCAGCTATTTTCATTCTCGTAAAACAGAAAGAATGTCGAAACATCATACCACAGATGAAAAAAAATCTTCGAAATACCATCGTAGGTGATATACCACTTTCGAAATCGATTACGTATCCAGCGTATTGGTAATTCAATCGTCCGACCAAATGCTCGGTAATATATTTCGATATTTCGTCCAGTTTCGCAATCTCAAAACGAAATCTAATTTCGTTAATACTAAGAGCTTCGAACACCGCCCATAAATTGTCATAAATTTTGTTCGGCGCGTAATCGATAGACCTACGCTGGATGGTTGCTTCGGTATTCTTAGAGTCTTGTTTTTCACCATGTCTCGTGTCTTTATTAAATCGGCCATATTTTATTACGGTTTCACGTTGTTAAATGAATTACCATCGGGCTTAAATATTCGATTGAAAAAATCTTCGAACGAGTAGCAATTTAGTGAGGATCAAGATGTATATACAAGGCGACGAGGCGAAGTTTATTTCAAAATTATACCAATTTCCACTAATGAAAATTTCGATAGATTTTTTTCCCCTCTCTGCATTCGTGTTCGTCTTTACACGTATTAACGACCGGAACGCACGAAAAAAACCCCTATTTCACGATACATACCCACCATCAAGGTCCTGGTCTCTGCTACTCGTCTCCTTATCAAATTGACTCGAATATAGAATCAGTATAACGATACACGTTATTAACTTTTCAAAATAGAAAGACCACTCTCGACAGAAGCATATTTTTACCCCGGTTGCTAATTTCCTCGTCTTCGTCGTCGTCGTCGTCGTCGTCGTATTATCGCGTAAACTTGCTCGACTACGATGAAAATCCAGCAGCAAACGAAGTACAAAGATGGCCTAATTCGTTTAATTTTCACGCTTAATCGAGTTAACGCCGACGAACTAACGTTTTAAAAACCAATTAAAGCCGACTGCCAGTCTGCTGGTCCGATTAATTGTAATGCTACGCAGTTCGCATTTGGTCCTCGCCATGCCACCGCCATTCTGTATAGAAAATACTACTTCGACTTCGACATAAAAATAAGCAGCTTTTTGCGTCGTATTAGATGGAAAAAGCCCACTAGTCGATTTTTTTCAACTTGGTGGAATAATTTCGGTTGTCGAAGTCGAACATGTCTAGAAATAATGAACAGGAAGAAGGGCATATTATGTAAGGGAGCGAAATAAAAAAAACCGAACGTGCCAAAAGTATAATACGTTTGACTCTCACTTAGCAGGAATTCGATACGTTGATGGAATTCAAATCATTGTAGGAATGATTTTGTTGGCTTTTTTTCCCCCTTTTTTTTCTTTCGTTTCATTCCTACGTTGGTAGGTCAAACGAATGAACGAAAGGATAAAAAAACCTCGACGACGATATAGTAGTCTTCTTTTGAAAATTTACCTACCTACCCACCCTACTTATGTGCCTAACCTAATATACCTTAAAATTTGAAAGCTTTTACAACGAACGTCGAAAAATATCACGACGAATTATCCTCCCGAGTAAAAAGCTTTCTCGACGATGACGTAACACTAATTTCTAACTGTAGCATTTTTCCGCCTCATCTATCTATATTTTAAGCTGCTAGCTTATTTACTAACACATTACCTGTAGGTAGTTGCTTTGGCCGGAGTTACCGCACTCTTCGTTTTGTGTACAGTATAACTCCGTCTTATACTTATACGTTAGCTGAAATAAGTTGCTGTGAAACTTTTACCGACAAATTTTAATCTTCTTAATTACACATTCATTTTGTACGAAAGCTTTATAGAGTATGCATGAAATGTGTACTCGTTGAAGTACTCGTTATTCGTATATCCCCTTCTTTTATTATTAAGGTGTCATTTCTTCCCTTTTTTCTTTGTTTATCCTTCGTAACTTTACTTTCGTCGACGTTAGGTGTAATGCAATGCTATACTAATGCAATAATTCCGCAAAAAACATCCTTCCCTCTTCCCTGCCTTCTACCACTCAATGAAAAGAGTAAATATGTACAGCATTTACTTCGATAACTTGCTCGCTGTACAATACATACCAGAAAGTAAATATACATATGATGTGAATATATGCACCGAGTACGTACATTTTGACGATGCGATGGTGAAACATTTGTAAGAATACACACACACACGTCGTCTTCGCCGTCGATTATTTTGTATGTACGTAGCAGTTGAGGAAACTTTTTAAACCTTTTTATACTTATTTTTACAAGTAGCTCTCGTCGCTTTGAGAATTTAAATATTTCATCATCGTATGGTACTACATAACGTATTACGTATAGTTACGTTGTTCAGTATCTGGGTACATAGCTACATATCAAGCAGACATTACAATACGTCAAGGTACCAGCAGGGAGGATGGGGGAGGCGAGAAAACTAATTTTATATTCTAAAATCGGCGATGAATCATATTCAAATTTTTTTTCGTCTTTCACTTATGTAATGTTACGTAGATTTTTATAAGATGGTCGTCTCGTTGGAGAATCGCTTACTCTCCTCCCTGTTGTCGTATATTTTGTCAAGTTTTGTTGTTTCGTCGTACGCGTATTTGGAAATACGTAATTGGTCAATTTACGTGGAATTATGAGGTGTGAAAAATTGACGACCATATGCGACGTACGATGGTACTTCGTGACGTATTTTTGTTTTTAATACTGCGTATTTTTCGTACGAAATATGAATCTTCTCGAAGAATTTGTTTATAATATAATTTGAATTGAATTACAGTAAAAGGTATCCGGGGAGGGGGGGATTGCTTTTACCATGGAAATCTACAAATGAAGGGATCACAATAGTTGTGAAATTACCATTAAATGATATGGCAAAAATTTCTAACCTTCTAACTCAATGTTAGGTCATTCTATGTCAGTTCGTACGCAAAGTAGTAGGGGCTGGGGCCAGGATTTTTCTGATTTTTTTATAGAGCTAGACCTCGATCTTTATTTGAAGTGCATATAAAGAAGGACAAACTTGAAAAATAACTTGCTTTTTTTCATGGCTGCGAGGGAGGGAGTACAATAAGCTTTAAAAGTCGAAACCTCCAAAAGGCATAACTAGACTTTCATCGAATTCACATACCAAATTTCAACTTCCTGATTCAATTGGGGGGAGAGGGGCGCATGGGAAGGACCAATACTCGAAATGGGAAAATTGCTCCAAACACTACTTTTGGAGGGGGGCTGTGAGGTAGTGTAATGAGGGGCTGAAAAGTCGAAACCTTCAAAAGGCTCAAGTCAGATATCTACCAAATCTACATAACGAATTTTAACCCCACCGCTTAATTTGGAAGGAAGATGCTAATGGGAGTAGACTGAATTTTGATTTTTTTTGAAAATCTATCCATAGGTCACTACAGTTACAAAAAATACCTCGAAATGGTATGGTCAAAATTTTAGTTTTTTAACTGAATTTCGTTACTTTATAAATCTTGATTTTTCAAAAAAATTGAAAAAAAAATTTTGGACTTTTTTTTTCAAATGGAATTATTATATATATTTGAACTTGAAATTATCAACGTTAGCGCATTTTTGCCATTTCCCCTTTGTTAAAAAATGTCTTTTCACATTTTCTTACAATTTTTTGAAAAACTATGAAGGAAATATTTCGAAAAACGCCCTCCTGAAATAGATGTAGGACGTCAATTGATTTCAGGGATGCTTACAAAATGGTTTTTCGTGTTTTTTAGAAATTTCTTCGCATCATTAAATTTTTTTCCAGTAAATTCTTGGTCAAATAGGCGAAAAACACTACCCTTCGTTCATTTAAGATCTGTTCCTCCTGTTTTCGCCCTTTTCAGGAATTCTCAATTTGTATTCCGCCTTACAAAAAAATACAGTATAAATGGTTCAAAAAAAGGAGAGAAATAAAAAATTGCCTTTGAGGGTCTGAAGTAGATGAAATGTATCCCTTACGATAAAATCCTTTTCTCAGTTTGAAACAATTTAATTTCTTTAAATACTTTTAAAAAGACCTATTTTGAGTGACACAGAAAAATCGTCTATGGTGGATAAAATTGAAATATTGCGCTCAAGCACGTAACATTGATGTCCTAAATCCACTTCGGTGGGGGGGGGGGGCTTTTCGCAAAAAATTGTTTTCGTGGTTTTTCAGAAATTCGTTAAAATAACAGAGACATTTTTTTTAAATCCCTGAAAGGAAGGGAAATGCTAAAATTTTGCCAGCGCATATGATAATTCAATTTTTGAAAAAAAAAATTCAAATAAATTTTTTATTCGATCTTTTGAAAATTTTCGGACCTTAAGTGAGTTTTTCAAGTTTAAAACAAGGTCATTCCTTGTCAGTTCGTACGCAAAGTGGAGCGGGGGCGGGGACGGGGATTTTTCTGATTTTTTCATGCGGGTACACCTCGATGAGAGATGACGAATGCTGAAAACTACAGCTCTCTAAGCTTTTTTGAAGGGCAGCTATGAGCATTTAAAATTTGAAGGTAAGATTGGATATGGCACCTTTTGAGCGTAGATAACTCGAAAACTATGGTGTGTAGAAAGTTGAAACTTCTTCTAATATGTAGGGCCTTTGATGAACTTTATGGCGATTTTTTGAAAATCAGTGTTGCCTTTTTTTTAATTCCAAACATTAGATGGAAAAGTTGATAAATGACATTTATCTACGAAGAGGACGCTCAAAAATTATGAAAAAATTCTGTCAAGTACAATTTTACATATTGATTAACATATCAAAAAATCGAGGTGTCGTTTTTTCGTATTTTCGATTTAAAAATTTTCAAAGATTGTAAGAAAATGCAATTTTTTTCAAAGTTGGGAATTGTGTAAATTGATGAAAGCCATTCTGTAAGCACGCCTGAAATCAATTGACGTGTTGACGTCCTACATTCATTTCAGGAGGGCGTTTTTCGAAATATTTCCTTCATTATTTTCCAGACAATTGTAAGAAAATGTGAAAAAAGACATTTTTTAACAACGTTTGAAAAAGGGGGAAATGGCAAAACTGCGCTAATGTTGATAATTTCAAGTGCAAATGTATATATGTAATAATTCCATTTAAAAAAAAAATCCAAAATTTGTTTTCAATTTTTTTGAAAAATTAAGATTTGTAAGGTAAAGAAATTGAGTTAAAAACTAAAATTTTGACCACATCACTTCAAGGTATTTTTTGTGACTGTAGTGACCTAGCCGTTTGGATAGATTTTCAAAAAAAATCAAAATTCAGTCTACTCTATCAGCATATTCCTTCCAAATTAAGCGGTGGGGTTAAAATTTGTTATGTAGATCTAGTAGATGTCTTACTTGAGCTTTTTGAAGGTTTCGACTTTTCAGCCCCTCATTACACTACCTCACAGCCCCCCTCCAAAAGTAGTGTTTGGAGTAATTTTCCTATTTTGAGTATTTGTCCTTCCCATGTGCTCCTCTCCAATTGAAGTAGTAAGTCGAAATTTGGTATGTGAATTCGATGAAAGTCTAGGTATGCCTTTTGGAGGTTTCGACTTTTCAGACCTATTGTACTCCCTTCTCCGCAGTCATGAAAAAATGCAAGTTATTTTTTGAGTTGGTCCTTTTTATATGCACTTCAAATAGAGGTAGGGGTTTTGAAATTTCATATGTAGGTCTTGAAGGTGCCTTTTTGAAAGTTTGGTATTTCAAGATTTTACTCTTTAAAATTGACTTGAATTAAACGAAACTATCATAAATGAAAAGAGTACATCCGAAATCGTCCACAGTCGAATTTTCCATAATTTGCAATCATTGGTTAATTTTTAAACCCCTTGAAGAACCGAAATAATTGACAAAACGAAGATGTTCGTTGTTATTCAACAAATTCATAATCATCTGTGAGGTTCCCTCCTCCTCTGACATTATGACTATGATTCTTCATAACTTCGTGCATCCTCTTCTATTATCCATATTAAAACTCACAGGTGAAACGATTGTCGACTTTCTACTCGGAATATTTTCTTCATCTGCGGTGTGTCGTTGGAGCGATCTACTATCATTATGTCGTCTTCTTTGAACAATTGATCCAACATCTTCAGCTTTTTTGATGATAAAAGTCCTCTCACGTTCCAGGCATAACACTACTTCCCAGATTATCCAGGCATCTTAAATCGTATATTTTTATTTTTTTGTGTGAGACATTTATTTACTGTGAGAGATGAAATTTTTCATGATGGAATTTCAACTCGAAGTATGACGTGTATGTAAAAATTATCCAAATCGAGGATTCCATTTCTTCCCTTTTACGCCATATGTATTGCATATGCAGATACTCTTACGATGCAATGCAAGGAGATTGCTTAAAAAATAGAGTTAGCGAGACATCTTTTATTATCAATCCTCATCACGTACCAGGCACCGAAAAAGTAAAGGCTCTCTTCATAATATACGCTTTCTCTAGTCTACGTCAATTTTTTTTTTGTTTAATGCCAGTACCATTTTAGGAATTTTTTCTTCTTTTTCGCAATCCTACTTCGCTATATTTTCTCTTTGTATTCAGCTTCGGCGCTGTAATATTCATGACAATTTACATGACCTTTTCAACACGTCCGGATAAAATTATACCCTGTATAGTATAGGTAGTGTACGTTTGTGTACATGATACACATTGTAAATTGTATCGTTTTTCACGGAAGTGCATGGTAATTCCTTCTTATGTACATGTGAATTTGCATATATACGATAAACCTAGTTGCCTAGATGCCTACCTACCTACCTACCTACTGTACTTTTATATATTCGACGCGACAATGTCGTTTTCGTTACCACATCGTGTGTACTTTTTATAACATTACCTATTTACCTAGCTTGCTACCTACCAAAAATAACAAGCTCATATGTGTACCTATCTGTATATGTAAATTTATCCGAGTATGTACGTACTAGGCAGGTCTAGGTACTTGTTGATACAAGTGAGCAATTCGTGCTGTAGGCAGGGTAACTGTTAATGGAATGCAGCAGGGGTTTGAAAATTCGCTTCAAATCGATACAATCACGTAATAAAAATCAATCTAGCAGAAACAAACCATTGTATATAGTGTGAGCAAAAGCAAACGTATACAAAAGTACTTAAAAAAAACTAGCAACAAACTAGCGAACGAGCAAACGAACAAATAAACGTAAAAAAATTCATTTTCGAGAAAGCTCGCCCAAATAAATATGTTTACACGCACACAAATTACGCGAAAAAAAAAATATTACCTTACACATGCGAGTTTGTTTTTCCAGTCTAAATGTTGTACCTACCGAACGGTAAACTTACCTACTCAATACAATGAAAATAGTCAAAATGTTAAAGTTTATTTGCTCAGCTTGCGAGTTTATTTTCGCTTTTTGAAAGTTCGAAATGGTACGTTGGTTGTTGGTAGATTAGTTATCACATATGGTACCTTATGTATCTCTGTAAAATACCTACCTATCTGCTTATCGATGAGAAGTGATTTCTTTGAAAGCGTAGTTTCGGAGCACCTGGTGGACCTTTTCAAGTGCTTAAGATAGACGATAACTGAAGGCTCCTTTTTGTGATACCGTAGTTTAGAGAAGATGTTGAATAAGCGTGAGCAATTTTATGGCTGTTTAAGAAAGTGAAAAAGAATGGAAAATCTCGTTGCTTTTTTGCCTGATTCTGGTAAATTAAAATTACTGATGGGGTTAGCTAATTGAATTTCTCTATTTATGAAAAGAAGAAAAAAAACATCGCACAGCGCTGTTTTTTTTTAAATGAGAGGTAGAGATGCTCTAAATAACTTTTCCTAACTTTATTTATCCGAATGAGGGCTCTGTTGGACTATAGCAGCACTTCCCTTTTTTTGGAACCATCCAGTTGTTTGGAAAGTGGAAGATGCACCTGACCTTGTGCAATTGTGTTATCATGGTTCATGATTGCCATCCTACTTGGAGATCAGTTGCGAGCCTCAACAATTGTGATTGTTACTTTCGAACCAGAAAAGTACATTTTTCTCACTGTGATTTTATCAATTTATGAAGGAAAGTCTGGATAATAGTTTGAGATCAAAAAAACGATGCTAGGAAAAATTTTAAATGACATTTCAACGTTATGCAACATAATTGTAGCACTGAGTCTGCTCTTTTAAAATTGTTTACTGCTTCAGATCCCCATCTGTCATATTTTTCAACTTAACCAACCATTAAATCTAAAACAGATAAGTAAAAAATTATTTCAAATTATTGTTTTGCTGTGTAAATGGAAAAGTACAAGACAGAGAATGGTCTGGAAACGGAAAAAATTTTTGAAGTAGCAAATTCAAAGGTAGTACATCCCGTATTGGTGTTGTTTTCGCATAAATCGAACTCCTCGAATATGAATTTGAAATTATGAGTTTAGTTTGTTTTGAAAAACAGCAATCTTTGCGATTTCTATCGTTTGGCTGTCCCTCTTAAAATTTGAAACCGGCTGAATTTTGACCTGACGTCATCCCGGGTTATATGAGTACGATTATCAGCCAGTCTTAGCTCACTGGCAAAATTTAAACGATTTTTATCTGTATTGAACAAATAAGAGCAGGGTTATGAAAATGAATATCTGATGTACCCAAAATCTCCTAATGGTTTTGTACAATTTTTTACTGGAAATCTGACAATTGTCGGCTTCATAATAGTTGCAAAAAGACCTTGTGGTAAATTAAAAATTTCAGCTTTCCAGATCAATTTTTTAAACTCGCAAAACTGGCTCAAGGTTCGAAATTTTTCAAAAATGTCTAAAAAAAAAACTGAACAAAATTTTATTGAAACTTTTTCCAAAAATGGAACTATTATAAATATTTATAGCCAACATTATCATGGTCGATAAAATTTCAATAAAGGTCATTTTTTTTGGAAAATGCCCTCCTGAAATAAATACAGAACATCAGTTGTAAATAAATAGGCACAATATTTTAATGCGAGGTAAACAGGTTTCTGTGGGGAGGAAGGATCTTCCCATTTGTGGTGTGCGCATGCGCGGTAAACAGGTTACCAGGGGGAAGCGATGCGCAGTGTGTTTATAACATTACACCTTCCTTTTTATGGTGTGCACATGCGTGGTAAACCGGTTCCAGCGAGAAGGAAATGGAGGAAAATTTAACCTCCCCTATTATGGTATGCGCATGCGTGGTAAACAGATTTCTGTGGGGAGGAACTGGAGGAAAGCGATGCACAGTATGTTCATTGCGTTTTTTCATTTTTCCCTTTAGTACACGGGAAACATATCAGTTCTTATTCTTTAATATTTTTTTTTTCGATAATTTTCATCGATGTGATTTTGAAGTCTTGAAAACTAAATTCGTTAAAAAATCGAAAAAATTCCTAATCAATGAAGAAATGTTATGAGTGGGAACATATTCCATCTATAACATTAGACCCTCAAAATGAATTTTTCCATTTTTTTTTTTTGAGCCATTTATACCTGTTTTTTGTAAGCGATGAAAATACCTTTTAATAAACAAAGATAAATTGTACTTGACCCGTTTCACTATAAATTTACTAAAAAAGGATTTTTA
This sequence comes from Ferrisia virgata, assembly GCA_900060175.1. Taxonomy (NCBI): domain Eukaryota; kingdom Metazoa; phylum Arthropoda; class Insecta; order Hemiptera; family Pseudococcidae; genus Ferrisia; species Ferrisia virgata. The sequence continues at coordinate 3,000 of FIZR01027457.1, read as the reverse complement.
ACGATACAAAAAAAATATTGAAAAAGTACAAAACATCCATTTTTGAGTGCTTGTGAAAAATCTTCTATAGGAGATAGAATTGAAGTATTGTATTAAATCATCTAAAATTGAGATCGTGAAAAATTTCAAAAAATGGCATTTTTTAAAAATTCTGAAAAAAGGAGAAAAAGATAAAAATTCGCCCACAATGATAATTTCGGGTATAAATATGTCTATACATTATAATTTTGAAAAAAATTTTCAAAAAAATGTTTTTTTCGATTTTTTAAAATTAGTAAACTTTGAGTCACCGTTGTAAATTTCAAAAAAAGCTAAACTCGGTCCACCCTACTGTTCAACCTCAGAAAGATTTTTTGGACGTTGGTTACACTTCCATTTAGGACGATAATAAGTCAACAGACTATTTTGAGCAATTGAAAATAGGTAAACAATTGAAATAAGGCGACATTTATCGTTGTATTCGATCCACGTGAAAATAAATAAAAAGGCTATTCTTACCGTCGCATCGTACGGAATGAAGAAGTCAACTATCCCCGTTTAACTAGATTACCCGTAAAACGGTCACTTAAAAAGTGAAAAGCTTAAAAAATATGGAGCTCGTGACACCGTAGCAAGGAAAAGAGCTGGTGACAAAGGCGACATTGTGGAAACTAAATTAGAAAAGAGGAGAAAATAGAAACGTGATGATCGTTGGCGAAAGAAACATCCGAAAGTGGTACGTATAGATTGCGCGATGGTCGGGGTATGAAGATGAACTTTCCATGTGTACTTTTTAATCTCGCCCTCGCTCGTTTTGCGGTAATTAAAATCATAGGATCGGTAAAGATGAAATGGTTGCGGTTTTTTCCTTCTTCTATTCCTTCTTCTTTGCATTTAGCCTTTGTCGACGGGCGTAATTTTCAAACCTCATTATGGATAGAAGCTACGGGTGCCTGGTTGAGCAGGACTGGGCTGAGCTGGGCTAGGCTGGGCTAGGTCGACGTGGCGTGGGTTGTTTGTCGAAAAGTAAATTAATTAAGTAAAAGCGTGGTGAATCTGAACTTTATGGCGGTTATAAAATGACGGTAAAAGTTAGTCTTTTGTTTGTATATATGTAGTTATAATATGGCATACCCGAGTCATCATTCTATTAGTGTTTAAAGTACAGGGTACGAGTAAGGTATATATGAGATACGTTGAGCTATACATTTTTGAAAATGTCGCTGAAAGCGAATTTCTCTTTACTTTGCTTTTTGTCGTCGAGTTGCGTTGCGTTGCGCTGTCGTAAAATAGTCTCGGTATAGAGCAGTAAATTCCCTCAAGATGAAAGAAACAAATTGACAATTATGAACGTCTCTGCGATGGTTTTTATGAAATTTTCTACCATGTTTGTAGGAGGTAATGTGTTTCCGGTGAAAAGGGTTTTCTATAAACGTGTTGAAGGAACCGGAGAAAGATAAGTTTTCGTTTCCTCTCTTTGATACGACGCGTTGCGCCAGCAAGGACGAATTTACTGCCGAGCTTTATACACGTTACGTATACTTTATACTTTTTAGTATCTCGTTTATCTTTCTCTTATGTTTCAATTTTTCCCATCTTCGAGCTCGATAAAAGTGTCGAATAAGCGCAACGGGATGTTAATACGTTACCCTCGTCGTCGTCTTCGTCGTCAGTCGATTGATCTGTGGTCTAAGCTCTATGGTCGTATAAAGATGTACGATGTCGACGAGGACGACGAGACGACGGTGGAGTAGTTGATTTGATGTTTTGTTGTTATTATTATTATTTTTGTTGCTGGTCGAAACGGTTCGAGAATAGAATTTTTATTTTCTCGACGATGGTCGCTGGTGTGTAAGATGCGACGAGCCGATGATGAAATTCGAGTAGAATGTATAGCGTGAAAATAGTAATATTGTGGTGTCTTTCAACTTCTGTGTCCAAACGACGTGACTGGGTTATGTTTGGCCTTTATGTGTAGTATACGAATATGTATCCAGGATAAAAATGGATGAGAAAGGAAGAAGGGCTGAGTTGCGTAGCTGTATGAATATGTGTGTCAAACGCACGAGTAAATACGAATGGAAAAAAAAATACCCTGAGGTGGATTTATATTGGTACGAGTAGGTACTTTATACGGTGAAAATTTCCCATCGGAATGGAAATGTGTAACACGGTGGTTTTTCGACTAAATTAAGTAAAAAGGTATACCTTCCTATGAATTATTATCGAGCCTATAATAAAATGGTGATTTTTGGTAAACAGGAAACACCGTAGTAGTACTGAGACTGACGTAGTGTGATGAATTTTTTTATCGTACTGTGAACTAAAAAATATTGTTGATGAAGAGAGTGAGATGAAAAAAATAACTTTGAAATGTATTCGAAGTGATTTCTAATAACTAACAGGCTTCAATTTCCAATAACGGAAATAATATTTTGTGAGGTATGTTTCGCTGTCGAACTAGAAATTTCTTCATTTCGTTTGATAAGTAAAATCATTGGTAAACTAAGAAATCATTTTACCAGAGTAGAAATGACTGTTAATTTTTTCACGTATCTTTGAAAATCGATCGTATCACCCAAAGTGACACTTCCAAAGCTATGTAAGATCCCGTCGTGCAAATGTCGTCTGTTTGGTGCCATGTAACGTGTCATTTTCAAGTTAGTATATATTAGATCCCACTTTTATAAAATTTTAACCTATCAAAATAATGATTGCTCCACCCACTTTAATAGGCCTCACAATTACTGTGTCAGTTTTAAATCAGAGAAATGCCATCAATATGCTATGACAGAAAAGTAGTGTACTTTGGCAAATTTTTGAGTTTCAGGTGACCCCACTTCTGGCACATATTTGTCGGCATTATCATGGCACAGTTATATTATAAGTTTTATAAGTTCGACATTTTCGTTGACGCATTACTGACGTATAAATGACATATTTCTAACGCCTGTAAGATTATATTCTATTGGCATAAATATGACATGAAGTTGATGTTTCAGATGACACGTTTACGGCACA
>FIZR01027455.1:0-17598 GCA_900060175.1 Ferrisia virgata | reverse complement strand
GTCTAACCAATGTGGTGAGGTCTCCAGATCACGCAGATACCCACATTGGCGTGACACTTAAGCTCAGATAAGTTTCAAAATCACGTGTGCCAACCTGGTTCACGTAATCGCAAAACAACACCTCGAACTGACACCTAACTTGTCTAAAAAGTGAAATTTTTAGTTCAAAAAAAAAAAAAAAAAACAAAAACTTCCCAACCAAACTTTTAAATCAATTTAGATAGTAAATTTGTTGACGAAGACGCAGATCAGTTTCAACAAAATATTTTCAATGCAAAAAATCAAAATAAAATATTTTAAAAAATTTGGGAAAGAGTAAAAAAAAGGTCAATAGAATTACACAGTAGCACAAAAGGGAAGCGATATGAATACATACATCGATCACGCAATTAAAAATAATTGAAATATTGACTGGTATCACCAAGTAATTTCATTATTCATTGTATAAATTCCAAATTTCTAAAATTCTCCAGACTAATAAAAATCAATTACTCTAGCGCAATGCTTCAATTAGAAATTCTTTGATATAAATCAAGTCTTGAATAATGGCCATCCTTTTCGCTTTGTTCGTAATATTACCAAACTAATGTTTCATTTTTTGACGATGGAAAAATCACGCACGAGTCGAATAATTAAATCTTACAATAATTGAACCACGCAGGGTTTGTTCATTTAAACCGATCACAGTAATTCATACACGGAACAATTTTTACAAAAAGATCGATAACGCATTCAAAATTTTACCTTCAAATCCTGGCGGAAAGATTGGCACAAGTATACAGCATCAGACTAGTGTTCTTCGCATAAAAATATTCTGAGAAAATTGATCAAACACACGCTGAAGGTCACCCACAGAAACATTGTATCCGGTGGAATATCTAGTTGATCACAAGATGAATATGAACACGCATTAACTTCGACTTCGAGCTCAACAATATGGTGGCGAAAAATCTTTCCAAATTCGTGCGCAGACAACTATCGAAACATAGACCATCACTGATAACTGCAAAATGATGCATTCAAAATTAATTCTTTGAAATAAAAAAAGGTATACAGGTATAATATAACTAAATTGTTCCTCTAAAAAAAAACAAAAATGCAACTACTAGCAACAGATAGATGCACGAAACATTATTCGCTAACAAGTCAAATCAAAATTAACTCCTCATTCACCAGTATCTTTCTTGATTATCCGCAGCTACCAAGCATTAAGATCCATCTACACATACGGCATAAAAGTAAAACTCATCCAGCCTGTACGTTAGCAGTACTGAATACTTTCAATTAACAACTCGAAACTTGAACCATCCTATAAACGAAATCGCTTCTTCAGTTGAAGAATCCACAGCATCCACCAAAAAATTTTATTTCTGAAACATAAAATCGCATTAACACCAAAAATTTTCATTTTAATCAACTTTATTACTCACAAAATAACGTCAACTTACTTTTACACATCCTTCTTGATTATTGCAATCGTAATTACATTCAGTTGCTATTCACTTTCTTTGAAACCTTCCAACAATCAGAACTGGAGCAAGATTTCATCACGACCAAACTGTGGTGAAAAAATAAACGAAGATGTTTCAAATCTTCTTCAAAACAAGATATCCATCTATAAATGAACCAAAATCATACCAAAATGCATTCGTCGATAATTTAATACATTTTTACACAACTCATGCGTAGGAATTAGAGCAGGATGCTGAGCTGATCCTACTCCATCAAAAGGCCAAATAAATGAAATTCTGCAACTACGCGGATACCTTATCAATTGAGACAGCTTCAATTATCTTCATGGGTAGTCATTTTCAGCAAATACCAAATCTATTAAAGAGAAAAACCAGTTAATTACAACACACACATGAACATACATTCAAATACATCAAATAAGCAATTTCATTTATAAAATGAAAGCTCTCCGAGTACTTTCTCATATTTACAAATTGAACTTTTAAAAAATTGAAGTGACATTCCTTACCAATAAATTTCGAATTACAAAAATTTGCAATTGCGTGTATCAAACATTTTAAGAAAGAACATGCAGATAAAATCGAATTTGCTTACTAAAAAAATAAATTATAAAGAACGAATCAAACCACACCAATTTCTTTCGAAAAAAGATTCATAAATACAGGTTCTATCAAAAAGTATGGAAATTAATACATGTATAACTTTTACTTACTCATCAGCTAATGATGTTGTTCATCTGTTTCAACAGTAAATATCTTTATAAGGGTATATTACAAAAACGGGAACAGTCAAGTAAACATTTACAATTGGCTTATATTTCGGTAGAATTGCAAGGCTCTGAAGAAGGTAGATGCAATTCTACCGAAATATAAGCAAATTGTAAATGTTTACTTGACTGTTACCGTTTTTGTAATATACCCTTATAACTTAACCAGTCAAATGAGTTTCCTCAAAACCATAGTAAATATCTTCTCTTCACATGGACCAAGTTGAGCAATAGTAAATGATCAGCTGCTCTGTATAAATAAATAACAAATTATTGCAAGTAATTGGCACAATTTTTTCAATTTAATTAGATATTGAAAAGAAAGACAAATTTACCTTACTCTTCGTAGTCGTTTAGTCATCAGCATTATTTTAGGAACGAACATCAGTTTAGATCGTACAATCTGCGCACTGCAGACCACATGGTGAATACTTTTCCATCTAAAAAAAATGAAAGGCAAAATTCAAACATCCGAGCGTGATCATATTCACAAACACTGAATACATTCTGAAATATTCACCAAACGTATACAAGTTCAGCTCAGCTTTTTTTTCGGCACGTTAGGTCTGGTTACCTTGTTTGCTAGTCAAACACGCACATAATACATATGCTGATGTATGGCGACATCTGACTTTATAGAATATTTGAGGCGTCTTCGAAAATTCATTGTTCCATTGGAAGTGTTGATTATGTTAATCTGTCTCGTTCGTTTACAATATGATTGCAATAGTACCTGAAAAAAACAAATTCATCATTAGAAGCCTTGTAGGAATACCTTTAAAATGTACGTTTTAACAAAACTACATTCACAATTTTTTTTTATGAAACAAACATGCACTGCCAATGCCTAAAATTTCCAATAATGCCGCACAACTTTATTTTAAAAAAGCTAATCAGATATGAAGATATTTCAATAACAAAAAAGTCACCGAAACCACGAGGCAATTTTTTTCTTTCATAATGTTATATTCGTATCATAAACCAAATACTTCTTACGTTATTTCGCAAATTATAAAAATCAGAACACTACTGATCTACATAACACCATCAAATTCGCCGGAATAAAATCTAACGGGGAGAACAGTTCTTAATCTGATTCTTGCTCGATTATCATTTTACTGCGCCAAATAAATCATTCTAAAAAAACGTGTTCATTACCTTGAACAATCAACCATGAAAACACTCTTGAAAGTCCAATACGGTTTATATTTTCCGGTTCTTCATAAACTGCTCCAAAATTCGCTCCAAAAGAAATACTGAAAAATGCACATGCATCGACTAGAATAAGCAATCCAAATTTTGAAACAATTTTTTAAAATTACACAGTAAAACTAAAATACATTTCAAGAACACCGAGCATATTACTACGTAACGAAATTGTATTCATTGCTTACCTATGTGAGTAGGATCATATCATGCGAATAATATCAAAGGGAACTTCCGATTTCATACTGCGCCAGAAATTCAATTCGGTAAACAAATTTACAAATATACTAAAAAATGAAAACTAGATGTAAAAAAGGCAGGTTAAGTTCACACTTGAAAAAAAATGGCGTACTAGTTGCGCTTGCGCGTTACTTTAGGTTAGTTAGCTTACAACTTACCAGTATTATGTCATATTAGGTTTTTCTAATATCCAATCCAATCAAGTACCATCGGTAGTGCAATGTTTGAAAGAAATGGAAATTGGAAAACGAAACTTCTTCATGAAATGCAAGTACATCTTTCAGTAAACCGTTAGTATGTACTATGTACTGAGTACTACTTACAACTACACGTACACAGACACACATATGACTACGATTTTAAATGTAACTGAAAAAACACAAATGAATCATTAACACCCTTCAAGATACACAAGAACACGACTACACATACATCACCAACGCTACCACCACAACGTCATGCCACAAGGGACAAGTAATACTAAGGCTAAACACAGAACGACTGAACACTATCCTTACAAGAAAACAAAATGGCCCCCACTACTTTGGTATTTCAGGTAAATAAAATTAATCTAGTTTAGCCATCAGTGAGTCATGAATAATTTTAAGATAACCGCATCAAAACCCAAATGAAGTTATGATTGTAATAAAAGAACACTTGTCACATGTCCAAACACGTCATTTATAATATGAAAAGTCTTTGTGAAAGCATCAACAATTAATATTACACAAAAGGTTCGAAAATTCTGCCCGCCTATCGGCCTTTAATTTGAAATTTTATAACACACAAGAACACCTGCTGTGAACACAGGAACGTCTCCCATTCATCCATTGTATCCTTTATAACAAATTGCCAGCTGCGTTTAAATAAAATTTTCTAACCATGATGAGCACCTGTTGGGAATTGTTGTTTTGTATTGAGTACAATTTTGATTTACAACCTTTGCTAGAATACACACTAACACCATAAATGATAAATTTATAACCACGCTACCAATCGAGGCGGTTCCTTTTTCGCATCTGCATATCACTATTGTGTTAATTTTATGTATGGTAGTTGACAATTCCATTACAGTATTTAATCATGACGTCAATATCGATTACAATAGAAAGATCACAGCCACTTGGTAGACAGATATGTCTGTACTCTGTACATGTACTTTGATATTAACCGCAAAAGTCAAAGCAAAACCTGCTGTGAAAATAAACAACCCTACTATACTCACCATTCCTCATCGTCCTCCGCCCATTACATAATTCAAGATAATAAAAAGAAAGCACGACAAAACATGAAATCTTTCAATGTCAGAGCGAATGATCGTACATTGTATGTAACTGTTTTCAACCAGTGCCAGCACAGCAGCTGTTCTTTCAATTACAATCACAATGCTAAAACTGTAACCGTAATTACGTGGTAATCGTTTATCAGAAGACAAACAATTATTTAAACTACCCATCACTACACATATTCCCTTCGAACATTCAAATATGTAGAAACAAGAAATTATTCGAAATTCACTTCATTATTAAATCGTCGATCAAATTTAGTTCATGGTTCTCTGCATCGTTAATATTCTTCGATTGTTCGTAGAATAAAGTAATGAATTCTACAAAATCAACGTGAAAAATTTTCCTTCGTCAACTCCACTATCTTATTCTGTTACGAAGAAAACTCCATCAAACAGGTACGTTTTAGATCATTTCGATCATTTGTAAATGCTCGTGTAAGTGTAATTACTCGTTGAAATATTCGTACCGTTGATAATGCTACCTAATAGCACGTTGAACTAAAGTAATTTACAAATCGTACAGATTTCCCATCACGTCGTATCAGCATGAACCGGTCTAAACAATCGCAGAATGAAAAATCAACCATAATAACAGAAGCAATCGGCCTGTTAGCCGAACAAGCTCAGAGAACGCTGTGTCAAGAGCTTAAAAAAGCTCAGTCTAGTCCTAATCCGCCATTTTTTCTCCAACTTCGATCGACATCGGGTGTGTAAACTGTGAAACCATTTTCGTACATGCTTCGTTTGCACTAATTACTTTACTATTGTTTAGAATACGATATCGACGAAGAATATAAAAAAGATCTTGTCGAGTTGCAAAATTTCGCCGAAGTTTTAGCTGAAACCATGGCTCAGTTACTCAAACGAACCGAACGAAGGTTGCTAAGGAAGCTAAATCAAAGTCAAGTTGTTACAGGAGGTGGGTATATGCGTGATTTTACTCTGTTTATCGAATATCGGTTACGTTATGCTTCTCAGTGTGCCATTTGTTTGTCACTATTTATTGATATACGTACGTTTTGAATACTAATACAGATCGAAGAAAAGGTGACAAATATAGCGATCAAATCCAACGCGAAGATGAAGTACGAAACTTTACGAAAATATTCGCCGAAACTAGAGCCAACTTAGTCGACGAAGTAAAAAGTTTGGTTAAAGAATTACGTAAAGATTCAAACGGCGAATCTGATGATGGCTGTTCGCCGAGAAGATCGGAAAATATTTTCAGTACATTGGTAAGATGAAAGAGTTAGTAATACTCGTCGATCGTTATCGTTCACGAATTTAATTACAGGGAATAGATCCACAACTAGACGAAGTAAGCGTTAAGAATAATAAAAAACGACCGATCAGTTACGGTTCGGAACGCGATTTCGTGAAAAATACTCGTACTTCTCCGTCCAAGATGAAGAGTAGCGCACCGCAGGACGACGACGTGTGTTATGTTTGCGATAAAAAAGGCCACTGGGCGTACCAATGCACCAAACCGGACAACAGGTCGTGTTACATTTGCAACAAAAAAGGCCACATATCGACCCAGTGTTCGTTACCGGAAAATAGATCGTGTTATCATTGCGGAAAGGAAGGCCATCTGGTGTCCGATTGTGAAAAGTTACCATCGACCAGCACCAGCAAACCAGCCAAACGTAAACGAAGATCTAAGTCTTATTCGCGTGAAAGATCGTACTCTCGCGAAAGCTCTCGTTAAAACTGATCCTAATTTAATTTATAGCATACGATTCTGATGATAAAAGGTGATGATGATTACATATTAGTTACAATGTAGAATTTCCCAAATGAGACTGGTTTTGTTAAGTTACTTTTTTCAAAAGTTTTGTTTTATTATTTTATTATTATTATTACGTAAGATTGTTTGTTTATTTTTTATTTACCCAAGTCCTAAATATGCTTAAACAGACGCCTATTATAATTGAAGAGAAGCAACATTAGGTAATTTCGTATTTTATAATTTTGTTACGTTTTCAAAAGTTCGTTAAATAAAGTTAAATTTCTATAATAGAGTTCGGTTATTTTCGTTACAAGGTTGCGTAAAACCTCAACTTTACAACAATTTGAATAAGAATCACAAAGTGATTGGCGTTTAGCTTAAAAATTAGACCACTTCTTGTTGCTAATCATTCCTCGAATGTTTCCAATGTGAATAATCAGATCTTTAAACATTTTTGAGGCATATTATGATATAAGTACCTATTTTTTCTCAGCATTTACACCAGAACCGAAGGGTACGACAAAGAAGGATATTAACGTTAAAATGGAACACAAGTTAGTTAGGAAATCCCCATTCAAAATTATTGTTCAACAAATGAAACTTGGGTAATTCAACGAATCTTTAAAAATAATGATCAAATAATATTACAGAATAAATAAAACAAACAATGGGTTCCCGAAGTAATCAGTTGTTTTTTTAGAAATAAAGCAAGCTTACAGTCAATTCTAAATTCACTTTTCGAAAAATTATATTTCAATTTTCAAACCACTCAAAGTTTGTCATGGTAGCAGAGCGAGGTGTTTTTCAAAAAACATAGAATTCAACTATATCAGACGTTGTAGTGATTCTTATTTGCTACAAAAAGTTTTCAGTAGACAGTTCACCATCGATCTTGTACACCTGACTGAATATACACTGCATTATACAGTCTTACGGGAGAATTCTCATCAAAGAAGTGCACAGGGGAAAGGTATGGCAGAGTTCTAGAAAGTACCGTGCAATCTACTGCTCTAATGATAAAATAATAATATACTAAGTGATCCGAATGAAACCTGAAGTTACAATGAGGCTTCATTTCGACTTCCCACACCTCTCACAAATGTTTTCATTCATCAAACTTTCAACGCAAAAATGTTGCGCAGTAACCATCGGCTGCGCAAGCAATTGCGCAGTAATTAAGCGAATTTTTTTAACATGTGTCGTACTTTTCCTCTGTGCACTTCATTGGCGATAAATCTCCCATTAAACGCTGTACATACACACTGAGTATCCAGATGCGTAAGATCAATGGCAGTAACAGTAATTCCCAGGAATGGAAGAACAAAGAAGCATCGAGAACCAAAAATGTAAAGAACATGCGATTTCGAGAACAAGAACAAAAAAGTCGAGTGATTGAAGAACAAAACAAAAAAAAGAACAATGAAAACAATTTTACCATTTTTGAAGAATGAGAAAAAACTATGAAAATTCATTTCACAGTAGAGGAGTGCGCCACCGCCAAAAATTTAATTGGCTTAGCCGGATCGTCTTTTCCCTGAAATTTGAGCCATATGCCCGCATCATTTTTAGCATATTTTGAGTTTATTCTTTGATTAGTAGTTCTTGTCTAAGAGCTTCTTCTTTCTTACTAAATTGAAAATTTTTTGATAAAAAAAAATTGGCATCGTTAAATTTTTGACCAGCCAGCTAATTAGCCACCGCCGATAGTACCCGGTTATGTCTCGAGCCCACCACCTTTTCTCTCATCGGCGCACACCTCTACTTGAAAGAACATGAATATGAACAAGAACGACTGTTTTACTATTTTTTTGAATTTTAACAGATAATCCTCCGTTGGTTTTGTTGTAATTTAAACGTATTTCAGTAATTTCTTTCGAGGTCGTACTCTTGTTTTCAATTTTCATCATCCTCTTCTAATCCTATTCCCTGGTAATTCCTATATTTTTGCTGTTCGACGAATAGTAAGTGGTCATGCTGGATCTCCAGGGATCTATGCATTTTGCTTACACTCATCATTTAAGGAGCTAAGCGTCTCCAAGAATCACCATATTAGAAAAAAAATGAAATATATGAATTTTCAAAGTTATCCAGCCCTTCAATAATTGAAATGGGCAAAATATGCACTAATGAATTTTCGCATCAAATGAGGAGTACTGCCACCTGGCATAGTTGAATTTTTCATATTTTTGAAAAAAATATTAAGCTCTGCTACCATTTCAAACTTTGGATACCCCTCTATCCTCAAAAAATCAGACACCAGATAAGTATCACGCGCGTATAATTTTTTTGGATTGTCTAGTGTGAGGCTACCTTATCTCGTTGTAATGTAAACCGAAACCGAAACCGAATCCGAATCCAAAGAAGCTGAATCACCCCACCATGAAAAAAACTCTTTTTGCTGGGAGGGGATGTCAGAATCAATTAAACATGCTGTATGCCAGCCCGTTCTTCGCTTAGACCAAAAATACACTATACATCCTGCATCCGATTAAAAAAAAAATTACATTCAAAAAATCAACTTTAAAATAAATACAACATTCGAATTAATAAAATAAATTCCAAGTATGAAAAAAAAATTGTTTTAATTCGGTAAAATTTATATATGTTAGTGGAATAAATAATATTGTCATAGAAAACTCAAAAAGACAAAAAAAAATAAAAACGATAACCATACAATAATAGTAAAAAGACGAAGAAAAAAAACAAATAAACAAACAAACAATCAAATCACTGAACTTGAATGACCCTAACAAAATCAACAAAAAATCTGCTATATAAACATTCCGCAATAAATAAAAAAAAAAAATTCTTTACTTAAAAATATCAATCTTGGTAACAGTTATAGCATAAATAAAAAAAATCCGCAATATACAATATTTTTTTTTTTTAGTATAATCAAAAATCTACACTAACACGTTATTACAAAAAAGAAAAAAGTCCGTAAAGTCACGATTGTCTCGAAAATAATTTCGTCTGTCCTGATTTTCTGCTTTGTTCGTCAAAATCTTTGTACTTGTACATGAGAGAAAGGGGCAAAAAAAAAAATAAAATATACGTAAAAAAAAGGGAGAAAAAAATTAGTCAAAGTACGAGGTAACAAAAAGGCCTTTTAGGCGTAGAAAAAAGCAAAAAAAAAAAAATCAACGATACCCTGTATCAAGATTCGTAAAAAAATAATATATAGAAAAAAATTGAAAATATTCATATCGATATGAGCAATTTATCGATCGTGTTCATTAGTTAAAAAAATTATTAGATTGTCCTTGAATCTATCGAATAAAAAAAAGAAGAATAGTAAAAAGGCAGTGATTAATATTAGTACACAATTAATTGACTTAATTGAAAAAAAAAACACCATTATATAAGTCTAGAATTTTTCAGATAATACGCTAATAAACTATATACAAATCTGTATTGAGTAACGGTTTCGATCATCAGCATTCTTTGGTGACGCATTAACAGTACAACTCTAGCGATATCCAATTCCTGCGGTGTAGATGATGGTACCAATATGGTACAAAATAAAAATCGCGTTAAAAAAATTTTTTTTTTTTTAATTTAAAAAATAAAAAAAAAACCGCGTCACTTTTACCTGATTATGATCTAACGTATATAACAACAAATCGCTCAAAATGGTCACCGCTGTACGACCGATGCCAGTACAACAATGCACCAAAACTGGTGGGTTTCTGTTGTGTTGCGATGGGATCTCCGTAATTGTATGCTGCCGGACGGAACTCAGTTCCTCGATGAAGCCTTCAAAAGTGGATAAAAAAAAATGAAAAATAAATTCTCCACAGTTATGAAAATATTACACGAAAAGCTTGTTTGAAGATATTTCCAGAACGAAGAAACTCGATTTTTACAATGATACTCGAATAATCATGAACGAGAAAATATAAAAAAATTATTTAGGTTACACCTTGAACACGATGTTCACGAGTGATTGGGTAAGATTACATATAATGAAAGAATTAAAATCAAAAATTAAAAACATTACAATGTACCAATTTGCGAAAAATCGATAATAAAATTTTATACAAAATATATTCATCACGACGAAACATAAATCGAAATACACGACGCAGAAAATATCATTATCTTCCAGTAAAAAAAAAAATTACATTTCAATTTTCGATGCAGGAGCGAATACGTAAATTTGGTCCAAGCGAAGATTAAAATTTTCATCCCCATTGTGATAAGAATACGGCAAAATAGACGCAACCGACTACTTACTATACATAGTATCGTTTAATAAAAATACTTCAACTTACCCAAAAAATGAGCAACATCTTTGGGACACCCGTCATTCACCCATTCGGTGTATTGTAAATGCCAAATACCTCGAACACGTCGGGACGAGCTATGAAATACGCGTAATTTAGTCGTAATACAATGTCCGGTCTCTTGTTGAAATTGACTCCAAATTTGGAACTGGGCAAATTGGAAGAAAATCGTCGATAAAATTCGCAGCAGATCGATTTCTCATATTCATATATATATTTTTACCTCTCCTGTCTCGAAAGGTTTATCGGTCAAGGTAGCGTGATAATAAGGAACGGTATTGCAGTCGTTTAAATCGCTCAGATTCACCACCAGGTATACGTCCGCTTCCCAGATCATTTGCCAGAAATGTCCAACCGTCGATGGTAATGGACTTTGAGCAGCTATATAGAATTTCTGCTGATTACCAACCGAAGCCTGAACAAATATCGAGTAAAATTAACCAAATTACGGTATCAATGAAGAGATTCCAATGGGCAAATTATGTTACCGTTATATTAGAAGCGTTAATATATCCGTGTTTGTTTTCTTTGGTTGGACTTAGACGTACACGATTTTCTTCGTATGGTAATATATCTTTATGTCTGAAATGCGCGAATACGAAAACGAATTAAAAAAATGATGGGATAAATTTTTTCAAACAAAACAGGAGATAAAATATTCATCGACTCACCTATTACGATTAATATTCTCGGGTAGATGAGCGGTGGTAAAATCTGCGTTACCTTTGAACCTAGGAATTTTCTCGAATTCAAATATTAATTGACTGTCTTCCAATTTACGTTCCAATAATTGACACTGTAACAAACGAACGAACACACAAACCAAAAATTAAACTCGTTGTATCTCGAAAAAAAAAAAAAAAACAGTCGCAAATATTACTCGCTTTACTAACCATAGCTTCCTTAGAGATACAGGTCGGTAACGGATGTTTAGGTAGCGTATCGTGTAACCCTGCACCTGTTCGAATTCCGTCAACCATATCTTCGTCGTGACGATTACTATGCTTGTGTTTGGTACCGCCACCGAGAATTCCGCCCCATTTGCGACGTCCTTTCTGGCCACCACTTCGATCCTTCCCCAACGTTCCAGAATGATTGTTATCATATTGAGCAGAATCTGTGAAACCGGCGCAGTATAACGTGAAAGTTTTCCGGTAGCCGTTGGCGATCTCCAATTTAACGAACGATACTCACCGAAAGACGTATTAACCGAATGATTAGCCGAAGTGATACGTGAAGACGACGACGTAGAAGACGGATTAGAAAACGAAATACTTTTATTAGCATCTCCACCGCTGCTACTACCAGTACCAGAGACCGAAGCTTTCATTTCGTCGACCGTAACCGAAGATGATGCTGATGTTATGGTAACGTTCGTAACGTTATTTCGATCGGTCGTCATGGAAGGACCTGTCGAGCTGCTCGACGAAGCTGTTGGTACTGCCGCCGTTGTCGTAATCGTCACGCTATTCATTTCCGGAGCCGATTGTATGCTAGATGCTCGGCTACGAGTTTCAATCATCGTTGTTGTCGCAATTCCTCCTCCGCCACCGATACACATAGCGTTACTTCCTCCTGCTGTAGCTAGGTTGCTCGAGGTGTCGATGGTGTGTTGTTGTTGTTGCTGCGACGGTGGGGGCCATGGTAAAGGAACATTCTCGTAAATAGGTTCCGATATATTTCCAACTGTAATAAGACGAACCATTTGTTTTGTAGTTGAGTAATTCGCTAGGAATGAAATTCAAAGCTCGGATGATCAAGCAAACGAACGTACCGCCATTATAAAGAGTACTGCCAACCATATAAGAAGTGACCGGAGTCTGAGAGAATACAGCACCATTTTGTCTCTTCATGTATAACCCAACTGGATCCAATTTAGCTTTCAAATCATTTATTCTCTGTAACGAATGAGAGTGATATTAGTCCACGTATTCCCATTCCACATAATCAGCTGGTAAAATAATTGGCCAACTTGTTGCGGATCCAATACAGCTAAATTGGTATACGTTCGATGAGCTTCGGCATTAGGTAACATATTGGAGTACTGCGAATTACGACAATCGGTATATGGCAAATTGTACGGTGACCGAGACGATACCAAATCCGGGCTCGATCCACTGACCTACGTGTCAACAATGCAGAAACAATTTTTAACAAAAATTCTTTTAAAAAAATTCCAACAATACAAATCGAATCACTTACTTGCGAACTTATAATATAATGACTATGATGAGCGAATGTCTGCGACGCTAAATCCGGTGTACTGTTGCTACTGGGCCGATTAATCGGGTACGGTGGGGGCGGTTTGTATAAATGCATCATTTGCATACCTTGGATTAGGTTATTGGTAACGGTATCCAATTCCGGAGTACTGTAACGAAAGGCAATCGTATACATGTTCCATTTGACAGTTCAGCTTTTGGCCTCGTCCACTGGTAAATCTTACCTATACGTGTGAATAACCTGATCCACATGGGGGACAGGTACATGCTCCGATCTGTAGAGTCGATCAACTTGAGCCACGTCTGGATAATGCTTATAAATGGACGAACCTAGATGAGCGTGTTGTTGCAAATGCGCAGCCGAATGTATATCCGGATGACTACTGTAAAGTACTGGATTCGGTATAACGTTACGAATTTCGTTACGATGGTTGTGATATTTTTGTTGAATAGCTGTCTCGTAATCGGGTGCTTGACGGTAGCCGGGTAGTAAAGCTCTGCATAGGTGAAATAAGACCGAAGATGTAATTGAAAATGAACACGATACGATACCCTGGTGTAAAACTCTTAACACGAGACACCCACCTTAATCGATCTATTTCCGGATTAACCGAACTTAAGTCTAGACACGAGGTGGATTGTGCTTTCTGCCTTTCCCATCCGATATTCGAACTTTCGCCGACTATTTTCATATTTTTATCTAAAATTGGCTCCTCCATTTTATAATCTCCGTCTAACTCTTCGTGGCTACTGTTTAAATGTAATTCCTGCGCAGAAAAAAAAATACGATTTAAAAAACATCTCTCGGATTCGAACAAATTACAAAAAATAATCTACTAACATCCGGAGTATTTCTAGATAACAGCGCTTTTACGATTTCAGCTGTATTCCCTTGATCAGCTGATTGGCCGTACTGAGCGAAAAACGTGTGCTAAACACAGAAACGTGATATTTAATCGACTTGAAGTAATACCCAACTCGTTAGTCGAAGTATTAAATATTATCGTGATAGATGGAAAACATGGGAACGGTAACCGAATACCGGATTTTTAGGTAGCTTAGGTTTTAAATGCTTCGAATACCGAAATCGTACAAACGTTTACCTGATGAACGCACATACGCCAAACATATTTGGCCGATTCGACGTCTGCGAATTGATAATGTACCGTTTCTTCGGGTATTTGACACTCGATTCCGAAATATCTTTTATGATTTACTACGTTAGTAATATCTCTCCATCTGCGCACCAAACGAGTATAAATATAATATTTATTTCAAATAAACGAGAATATCTTCTACGTGAGAGTGAAGTTACTTGTAGAATTTTGCAGGTTGGGATATATCACTTCGAACGGTGATTCCTGTCAATGATATTCCGATCAAAACTTCGTTACCGCTACCATCCTGAAAGATAACCCATTCGTAAAAAACATTTCCGACAAAATATTATTCCAACGAAGATTAACTTTATTACCTTAGCGGTAAACGTTTCCTGCCCGTATCCTTCTAATTGTTGAGCTGCCAAAATGTAATACTCTTCGGCGGTACCTTGTGGTAATCCTGCTAAAGCTGCATGCTGACATATAACAGCTTCGGTCAATTCGCCTTGGTGACCGTTTATGATATGTTTCGGAAACAGAACGAATTCTTTTAGGTATTCCGGAGTGTGTTTCTCGACGTCATGATTACCAAATTCGGCTATAAAACTAGATCGATTAGTAACCGCGATATAAAAAAATACACAAGACGAAAATAATTCGCAATATTGTTACCTTGCATACTGTAACTAGCGAGTAATATAGCTTGTTCGGTATTACATTTTATTCGTCCTTCTATAACGTCCGATTTTAGTTGTAAAAAGTAATGATATCTACGGATCGTAAATAACACGATTAAAACATCGATAAATAAATGAATCGATACGTAATACACATAAACGTGTAATAACTTACCTAGTCATTTCATCAGTCAACAAATTGATACCAGAAACGTAATACATGATTCTTAAATATAACGTGTACTTGATCGAGTGCTTATCTAGCTGCCGTTTTAACGGACGATCTAATTCAACCCATCTGGGTGCTCCGTTCCTCGAAACATATCTCAATCCGAAGAACTCCGGCTGTAAAGTAAATTACCATCAACATGACTCGCGTATTTATCGAAAAAACAAAACAAAATAGCATATCGAAGTAATAACGTATTACAATAATACCTGTTGGAATGAAAGTTTTTGACAAATATTATCCAAGCATTCCCTTCCGAGAGATTCTGTCGCCAGTGTACACTCGACCGATGTACTGTCCAATAGTTCGACTCCAACAACGAATAAAGATTTCGAGACGACATTGTACTGGCGGCTTCTCTTCAGACGTAACTTGAACGGCATTTTATCGCGATCTCACCACCGTCACCGTATTTGTACGAATTTAAACGCATTTACCTACGTTCATTCTCGGTCGCAATCACGATACGAATAAATTTAGCGTATTCATGGTGTTTGTTGCACTGCTGTCAAAAGTATATGCGTAAGATTAATCATTACGTATTATCAACAAATTGTATAATGTTAATTATAGCACAAACGAAAATTTACGTGCGTAACGAACTTACGTAGGATGATGTATACGACTACGATGAGCAATACAGGGTGAATTGCGAGTTCAATATTGATGCGTGAAACAAAATTTTAAATTTTGATTTATTAATATAATAAGAACAAGTAGGCGTTGACACTTGGACGCGTGTTAGTATTATCGAAAGTTATTTAAAAAATGCGCTGAGGAATGCAAAACGTACATACCAAAATATTAAAACTGCCAATTACCAATCATAAAACACAGATATGAAAATCACAGATTACAAGTTACAATCGGAAAAAAATTAACGGTTTAATTTTTTCGACTTTGCATACCGTGAACTATAGCTAGTATCGTAATTGTGAACGATTCGATCGTATTTATTTATCATTCGTTACGTTACGTTCGTATGTTTTTTTTGTTGTTGTTAAAGAACGACTGTGCGCATTATTTCACCGATGTTGAAATTTTCAAATTTTTTCCTAAATAAAAATCTGTGACTGAATTGTTTATTTTGATTAAACATTCATCTTTATTTCGGTGAAAAAATTTTGTCTATTGCTATTTAATTACTATTCGTTTTATATTATTTAAATTTAATTCATTCTTTAAAACTAATCGACCAAACTGCTTCGAAATGATGGACGAAATATTTGATAAACTTTTGAAGTACGGTATGTTCCTAGGAGCTATATTCCAACTTGTTTGCATAGCTGCGGTCATAATACTCCCTGAGCAAGGGAAGGTCCAAAAAGTAAGCGAGCTATCAATATTAACATTTCTATAAACTTTACCATTTTCTCATTACAATGGTATTTTCCAACGCTAGGACTACAGCACGTACGAACTTTCAGAAAGCGATTCGGATAGTAACAATCACGGGTATAAACGACTTCATATGCATCACCGTAGCCGAAAACAAGAGAAGAAAAAAAGACGGTAACAAAACGTTTTCTCCAAGAAATTCGGTTTCAAAAAGAAAAAGCTAAAACGTTCTCCAGCTTGAACTAAATTCTTCTAAGTAAAGCAGGGTATATTCGTGTATTCGTATAACCGTTTCGACTCTTTATCAGAGCTTTCTCTACTTCAACCACGGATACTTTGATTATTACCATTATATAAGTATTACGGCTGTAAAGGTACATTATTTATCGTTTACGAGAAAAAAAACCCTAGTATCTTCCGTACTTCTTCTAGTCATTGAATAATCTGTATTGCATCAAATGTATTAATTTTGTAAGCTTTATACGATATACGGTTTAATGATATCGGTCGATACAGTTTCGACAACATTATGAATTTGTTATTTGTTCTATTGTATTTCAATAAGTTTGAGCATTGTTGATTGTACAATTACATGTACATATGTGCTGAGCATTGTTGATTGTACAATTACATGTACATATGTGCAGGTTGTGAATATTGTATATTGTTGTGTTAGTTGTTTTAAGGTTTAATCTAGGACGAGACATGTATGTTGTGCAGTGCCATTCATTCGTGTACAAGAAGCTATAACACTCATTGTTAAACGCACTACAATCGACAATATAATCCGTACGATGCGAGTTAGTTAATTTTTGTACGTATTTTATACCCGAAATGATGAAGTTGCTCCAATATGTTCAACAAACGTATGTTCGTTAGCGCCTTCTCGACAGAATTCTAAGCAGATAACAAATGTACCTTCTGGCGCACTCTAACGCACTGGTAAAAAAGCCGAAGATTTCACACTTTTTCACAGTAATACAACCGATGATTTCCCACTTTTTCACAGTAAAACAACGGATGATTTCCTCTGACACATCGGTA
>FIZR01027454.1:0-13396 GCA_900060175.1 Ferrisia virgata | reverse complement strand
ATCAAGATATGCAATTTTCTTTATAACAATAGAAAAAAAATAGAAATCTGAAAGGTGGAGGACGTTCCTATTAAAATTAAGAGCTCATACGTGGAGAGAATTTTTTTAGGTGTCTACCAACCAGTTTTTCAGGGTACCAAGTGAAAAAAAAAAAATAATCGTTTTTTTTGACCCACCCTAACGTGCATCTATACACAATTTTTTTTTTTTTTAGACGTAATAAAACTAACCTTTACAGGGCCATTACCTGCGTGTAAGAAGGTTCTTTTGCAATAATAGTGGATAAAACGTAACCATCTCTATTAAAGAGAAGTAGCTAGGTAATTGAATTTTCGTAAAAAAATGTATAATCGAAAGGTAATGGCCCGGGGACTTTTTTATATCATCTCGTGAAAAAAAGAGATTAATCAAAAAATTATACAACCTGGTACTGTCCTTTTTATCGATTCGAGTATATTGCCGCAGATTTATAAAATTATGGTGAATTGAAAAAAAAAAAAAAAAAAAAAACGGGGGGACTTGATTGAAAAAGTTGAAATTTTTTAAAAAAAAAAAAAAAAAAAAACACGTGTGCACTTGATTGAAATAGTTGAAATTTTTTATACGTATTCATTCGTATATGTATACGAGTATAGATATAAGTTAAGTACACGTACGTACATGAGGACGAACATCGAACCCACGTTTTTGGTCTGTCTATGCCGCAAATATTTCAATTCGACGAAAATTTTATTTCCTTTGACGAACGAGTAAAATTTAAATTTCAAAGGGCCGAAAGAGCCGGGGTTTGAAAATAATCACGCATGACGGCTTTTCGTTTTGAATATTTTCGACGTCTATGTTGATTAACTGACCGCATACTCGCGTAAATGTAGAATGCTTTAAAAGCGAAATTCTCGTTCATCGGAGTGCGTACGTCTGTATATAGCTGGATTGGAAAAACGTGTGTAAGAGTTGTAATGTGCGATTTTAAACCGATAATACGCGGCTAATTTGAAATTTGAATGGCGTTTGGAATATTAAAACGTGTTGTAGATACATTCAACAATGCTAAGGTGGGCGACGAAGTGACGGAGACGATTGCCAAGTATTTATCATACGTATATGCATAAATACATCCATAGAAATAGCGGATAGCGATGAGGGCAATCTTTTTGCTTTCGCGAATTATTGTAAAATGAACTTGCGTGCATAACATTGTTGTTAATTCGCCATCGAGCTTAATGAGCTTTCGGATAAGTTGATGGAAAGGGTCGATTAATTTGCTTTTATCGCGATTGTTATATAGGTTTTGAGGTGATTTTTATAATGGTTTGAATGATTTATTATCGAAATTATTTAGCACAAGACTGGATATTTCATCCGTGTGGAGGATAGATTCAGCCATTGCCATGCACATGGTGAAGGTTAGAAAAAGATGAATCAGAAAAACAAATAAGTTTGTAAAACTGACTGAGCGAAGTAGAATGATGAGTTACGAGTCCGCTGTTGGTAGGATATTTATTAGAATACGAATTTCTTGATTTTAGATACCTCATCGCCCATTAAAAAGTTGCATTCGATACCTGAAATACAGCAGTCAAAATTTCAAACAGATTGATTAATATTAAACGGTACTAACCGTTTCCAATTAAGGTTTCAGTCCTAGTGATGCCTCAATAAAGATGAGGTTTTTATTATTGGGAGAAGAGGTAGAGAGGGGGGAAGGTATTTCACCGAAAAAAAGTCATTTTCAGCATCTAAAAGAAGTGTATGGGAAAAGCAATGAGATCCACAAGAAACGAGGATATAAAAGTAAAGATGAACATTGTAAATCAAGAAATAGGGAATGTCACATAGTTTAAGTTCATAGATGTAATGATGATCAGAGGTATGAGGTTAGGTACTAAGAAAAAGGATAAGTAGAAATTTTAGGTAAGATCGCTGCTGAAATATTCTTGTGAATTATGAATCATGAGCGCAGAATGAGAAAGAAACATAAAAAATCTTTGGGACAATGGTACAGTGGCGCTAGTGATCTGGTGCAAAACTGGCATAGTGGCTTCGTAAACAGTAGCGTTTTCTCTAGTTTTTAAATAAATATCATAGGTGAAGAGAAAAACTAAAAAAAAAAAAAAAAAACATATTTAGTAATACATTAACGATCCAACACAAAATGCCCATTTTGAAGAAGGACTAGGGGGAAAAAGCACATCATCACCCCAGCCATTCCACCACTGCTTCAGGATATGATGTTATTAGAAAGTGTCGAGAATATTATGGGCTCGGTGTATAATAACTGCGGCTGTTTGTATTAATTTTGAGATAAGTGAATTTGAAATTTTCACAAATTCATCCAATTTTTGTAAAAATTTCATAACAAATTTTTAGGAATATTGTGCAAAATTCAGAGAAAATTTGAGCAATTTTTTTTCATATTTTTTGGCATTTCATTGTGGAATAAGTTCATTGTACCTTATTACAAAAGTAATTTAAATTTGTAAACTTTTAAATCGACTATTGTGCATTTAAAATTTTAACCAATTTATCCTAATTTTGTAAAAATTCAATTTTTACAAAATCATCCCATTTTTGTTAAAATTCCATTTCGACTTCAGTTCATTAGAAATTTTCACAAAGTCATCCCATTTTTGTTAAAATTTCATTTCGACTTCAGTTCATTTGATATTTTCACAATTTCAGTCAATTTTTGTAAAAATTTCATTTCAACTTAATTTCATTTGATATTTTTACAATTTCCCCCAATTTTTGTTAAAATTCCATTTCGACTTAAGTTCATTCGAAATTTTCACAATTTCATCCAATTTTTGCTAAAATTCCATTTCGACTTAAGTTCATTTGAAATTTTCGCAAATTCATCCCATTTTTGTTAAAATTCCATTTCCACTCAATTTCATTTGAAAATTTCGCAATTTCACCCAATTTTTGTTAAAATTCCATTTCGACTTCAGTTCATTTGAAATTTACATAATTTTACCCAATTTTTGTTTAAGTTCTATTTCGACTTAAGTTCATTTGAAATTTTCACAAAATCATCCCATTTTTGTTAAAATTCCATTTCAACTTCATTTCATTTGAAAATTTCGCAAATTCATCCCATTTTTGTTAAAATTCCATTTCGACTCAAGTTCATTTGATATTTTCACAATTTCACCCAATTTTTGTTAAAATTCCATTTTGACCAAAGTTCATCTGAAATTTTCACAAAAACAGGATGGATTTGTAAAAATTTCAAATGAACTTGAGTCGAAACGGAATTTTAACAAAAATGGGATGATTTCGTAAAAATTTCAAATGAACTTAAGTCGAAATGGAATTTTAACAAAAATGGGATGAATTTGTGAAAATTTCAAATCAACCTAAGTCGAAATAGAACTTAAACAAAAATTGGGTAAAATTATGTAAATTTCAAATGAACTGAAGTCGAAATGGAATTTTAACAAAAATTGGGTGAAATTGCGAAATTTTCAAATGAAATTGAGTGGAAATGGAATTTTAACAAAAATGGGATGAATTTGCAAAAATTTCAAATGAACTTAAGTCGAAATGGAATTTTAGCAAAAATTGGATGAAATTGTGAAAATTTCGAATGAACTGAAGTCGAAATGGAATTTTGAAGAACAAGTGAACATTGACAAAAATAACTAAAAAATGCGGAACATTGACCGAAGTAACAAAACAATGGCGAAAAATATTTAAAAATTGATCTAATATATCAAGAAAATTGTTGAAAATCGTTGAAAATTATTCAAAAACCACGAAAAAATGTTAAAAATGACTGAATATAAGGAAAATATTTGATGAAAATGAGTGAAAATTTAAGAAAATAGATCAAAAAACAAGAAAAACTGTCGGAAAGTAGGGTGAAAATTGAACTGAAATAGTAAAAAATTGTTGAAAATCTCATCCAAAGTTGGTTGATAATTACGAATTAATGTTGTAAAGTGAGTGAAAAATGGTCTAAAATCGTTGGAAATCGTCGACAATTGACCAAAAATCACAAAAAAATGTTGTAAACCAAATGAAAAATGGACAAAAATTGTTGTAAATTATTTACGCAGTTTAAATTGAATCATAACAATTTTTTCATATTATAGGCTAATTTTTTCTTCTTTCTTCACTTTTTTTTTGCAATTTCAATAAAATTTATACTTTTTTCATCAATTTTTGTCAAATTTTCACATGAATTGCAGTAGTTATCAACAATATTTTGTCAATTTTCATGCTCGTTCGAAAATTTTTCTGATTATCGATGAATTTTTTGCATTTTTTACGCATTTTTATAAACTTTTTACCCAATTTTCATTGCTTTTCAACGATTTTGTTATCAAATCCTAAGTTAATTTTAGCCTCATTCTTAATATTTTTTTTTTTAACTTTAGCTCAATTTTCTACGTTTTAGACTTTTTTTTGTTAAATTTTTACCAAAATTTCAATGATTTTCAACGATTTTTTGCCCATTGCTAATTTTTTAATATTTTTCATATAATTCCGATGAATTTTGCAAATCTACAAATTTTTTATTATGTTTTATCCAATTTGAATTTAGTCATAGTGTTGGTCAATTTTCTGCATCGAGTTCCTAGCTCGACATAACGAGTATGTAGATAGGTAAAATATTACCTTGAGGAATAAAAAATCCAAAAACCAGCCAAAACTGGATAGAAATTATTCCATAATCACAGGTAACCAGTTTTTGAAAAAAAAATATTGAGTTAGCTCACTTATGAAAGAAAGTAGAAAACAGTGTGCTTGCCAGAAAGGCGCCAAAGCGAGTAGCTTGAGGGAAGCAAGATCGCGAGCTAGAGTTTCGTTTTACCCACTGGGAAAACGTGAATACGCATAGGGGGCTGGAGCCCCCTAGTTCTTTCATATTATTTTTTTTTTAAATTTCAAAAAACTTACCGCTCGAAGCTTCAGCTTCGTTAGCTTCGTGGGAAATACGACCTTGTTGTGCATAACAAGTACAGGAAAATGTTGATCCTAACCTTTCTGCACCATCGAACACATCATTCTGCACTGAAGACTAAAATGTCATCGATTTTAATGTAATACGAGGTATTTTTTTTCCCTCCCTGATGTAAGTAGGTAGCTAGGTAGTAGGTAGAGGTACCTAGACCTAGGTAAAATCGTCTCTAATGATCATCGATTATTGTTTAATGATTAGCAGCGCGACGCAGCGGTGTGATTAGTGTGAACTGGAAAAGGTGCAAGTTTCGCTGGAAGTGGTAATGCGGCTTCTTCAAATGAGTAGCCGTGACTACATTAAGTTATTATCAATTCCCACAATGCAACCGTCGTCCTGGTCGTCGGAGTCGGAGTCGTCGTTGTCGTCTCATCGTTTTTAAGGGATTCTCAGATTATTTTTCCACGCTTTTGGTGGTAAATTATTCGAGTGTTTTACGATTCGATTCGCATACCTATCCGGTATGTGTTTTAATATTACAATGTATTTGTAGTTGAATGAAGTAAGAATAATATTATCGTTGTGTAGGGAAAAAAAGAACGAAATGAAAGTATTGAAAGCTGTCCGACGACGATTTAATTTTACTTAAAACGTTATTTTTTCTCAGTAATTAACGCAAATTCTATATTGATCTTTTCCCTTGTATCGTATTATATAAATATAAAGCTGGCGACTGGATGTTTTTTGTAGCATAATTTAATTTTTCATTAGACGCGTACTATATTATATAAAAAGAAACTACATCAGGGTTCACGGTTGATCGGTTCGTTGGCACTTTTTTCCATCTTTTTTCCGCTTCTGCTACGTTGATTTTTCTCTCTTTTAATTTCATAGTAAGTATAGCTTTTCTTTGAAAAAGAATGAGCTGATTTACGCCGCTAGTTTTTAATTGGTTAAATGTAAAAATAATTGCAATTACGAGCTGCTGGAACGGTAGTCGCCAAGTATGCTATAAAAGTGTATATAACTCTAGAAAGACAAAATACTGCTTTGCAACAAGAGAAATTTTGTAGCTAGATGAATCGAGGGTAGAATGGTTTTTGTCAGTTAACGACTCGACGTATATATTGTCATTTGTAGGTACAATCGCGTATAATTTTTTGGAATAAAGTGTACGTTGGAAAAAGAGACGAAAATATAAATAATTAATTTTATCATCTGAATTTTTTCGTCGGTTTTCATCTACCTAAGTACGAGTGGTAGCAGCTAGTACCAGAGAAAGGTATGCTATGGTTAATTGGCACAGCCAGTGTGTTGAATTTTTCCTACATTTTTCTTTCCAAACGTAGGTAACGTAAATAAATGCTCGAGCATGGTGACGAAAATCTCGTTTTGTCGAGTACGTATAAATTTTAACTTGACCAAGTATGCAGGTAAGTTAATGAAATTTTAGGAATAACTGCGAACTACCTTATGTAGTATATATACTAGACGCATGGAAATGGTTTCATTTCTTTGAAAGGCGACTACCTGAAACGGTACGCTTAAGTAACTAATACGACCATTAACAAATCTCGCTAAGCTTTTATACCTTCAATTATACGATCTTTCAAGATAACTACCGCGCACAACCACATCCGTGCGTCGTATCCTCCTCCTCGACGATGTACCCTTTCTTGGCTTTTTTTTTTTTTTTGTTTCTATATCATGCTACTTGTGGATTTATTAACGGTGAATTTTTATACTTTAACGAATACATCACGCGCCAGTTGAGATTCTTTTTTTTTTCTTCTTCTGATTAATGCGTGTGTTCGATTTGTGTGTTATTTGTAATCGATTGGTGGTTGTGGTATGCGTCGAAGAGGTGTCTAGTATGCTCTTATTAAGTATAGGTATAGAGATTTATAGAAATGGAATGTCGAATATTTTTGTTATTTATAGTATTCGAATCTTGATTACAAATGAACGTAAGATTTAGGATTTAGTATTAGTTGGTTTATACCAGGATGGGTGGTAAATAGTAGAAACGATTGTTTAATGAGGTCGGATTTGCTTTGATTATTTTTTTTACGCTGGTGTGTCTTGAATGTAAATTTCTAGTCGTGCTCTTCCGTACTCTTGGAAAAAATGTTTCTAAAATTTTAAATTATATATTGTTAACAACATAGTGCTTAAAATTTTCTCTGAACGCAGAATTTTCGAGATTTGAAAGTATCTGGTATTTTTACTAATGTCTCTTTATACGTCTACCTTTTTACAAGTCAAGAATTTTTTACTTGTGAAATGAAATAATTATACTTGGTGCAATACATCTAGACTAGAAATTGGACTGTGGTTGGAAAAAATTTAGAATAGAGATTTTTTCATTAATATTACTTATTGAGAAGAGTTTTTCAAACAACAAATGGAACGTCTTCAAGTGTAGGAGATGAACAAAACCCGAAGTGGATGGCAATCCAACACCTCCAACATTCCAGTTTTTCCGCTACATTTCCTCATGAATTACTCTTACAATAAAAGTAGTACACTACTTTTTTGTTTCACTTTTAATTTCCTACAACTTTTGTTCCTAAATTTTTGCATACGAGTAATAGGCGGAGTGGTAGAACGTTTTAAAAATTTTACATGAAGCTCATATCATTATTTTTAATCAATTTCACCCATTTCTCAGCATTTTTTCCTGATTTTTGATTAATTTTCACATAAATTCCAAATTTTTTTATTCTTATTTTGGGGGCGATTTTTGCATATATTTCAACAGCTTAACGTGATTTTTGATAAATTTTCTTCATTTTCCACGAATTTTTGTCTGTTTTTCACCTACATTGGGGTCATTTTCAACGATTTTTTTCGCATTCTTGTTTAATTTTCATCCGATTATCAACATTTTTTCGTCATTTCTGCTCAACTTTCGATGACTTTTAAACATTTTTTTTTTTTTTTTAATATTTTAGGTCAATTTTTACATTATATACATTATATTTTACAATGTTTTTTCATGATTTTTAATCAATATTCTCCACTTTTACGTAATTCTGTTAAATTTTTTTTACCAAATTTTCAACGATATTTTACTCAAATTTCAATGTTTTTCAACGGTTTTTTTCATATTGTAGGTCAATTGTTACCTAATTTCCATTATTTTTTCACAATTTTTGATTAATGTTCGATGTGATTCAACAATTTTTTCCTATTTTAGATCAATTTTTATTTACTTTTCAATAAGTTTTTGTGATTTTTTATTAATTTTCAATGGTTTTTAATGATTTTTTTTCGTATTTTAGATCAAATGTTGTATGTTTTTTAACATTTTGTACGTGATTTTTGATCAATTTTCTTCATTTTTTATGCATTTCTGCAAATTTTTTATCCAAATTTTGATGTTTTCCAAGAATTTTTTTCATATTTCTGTTCAATTTTTGCATATTTTTCAACATTTGTACATGTTTTTTGATTAATTTTCTTTCTATTTTTTGGCGTTTTTGTCAATTGTTTACTCAGTTTTCCATCGTCTTTTAAGAATTTTTTACATATTTTCCGTCAGTTTTCCCATATTTTTTTTATCTTTACCTTTTTTAGTCAATTTTTTACCAGATTTTCGATAATTTTTGAGGATTTTTTTTTGGTATTTTAGGTCAATTTTTACATATTTTTAAACATTTTTTCGTGATTTTTTATAAATTTTCGTTGTTTTTTTACGTAGTTTATCGTACTTTACGATGAATTTAAGATGTTTTTCAGCATTTTTTGGGGTTGTTGACCGTTTTACCGCACTTTTCACACATTTTTGTCAAATCTTTATCCAATTTTCAATGTTTTTTTACAATTTTTGATTAATTTTTACTTATTTTTCAACATTATTTTGTAATATTTGATCAACTTATTTTAATAATGTTTTTTAAAGATTTTTTTTCATATTTTTGGTCAATCTTACGTTAACATGTTGACATGGATGTTTAATTAAGAAATTTAAAAAATAAAAAAGTAATAAAAATTAAATAATTTAAAAAATTTTTAAATAAAAAAAATAAAAAAATAGAAAAAAGTAAAAAAATTAAAAATTTGAAAAATTAAAAAATTGATGCGTTTTGCACTTGATGTTAAACCGTTGATACGGATGTTTAATTAAAAAATTTGAAAAATCAAAAAAATTAAAAAATTTAAAAAATTAAAAAAATTAAAAAAATAGAAAACTTTGTAAAATTAAAAAATTGATGTGTTTTGCATTTGATGTTAAAACGTTGATATGGATGTTTAATTAAATTGAAAAATCAAAAAAATTAAAAAGAAAAGTTTTTATTTGATTTTTGATTTTAAGTTTTCGATCAAAAACTCGTGACGATAGAAGATTGTATGACTTTTATTTTGTTAGAAAATGATAAAATCAAATGTCAAAATGGAGTGAAGAGAAGAGTAAATGAAGATTCGCAATGAAAAATGATCATGATTCATTTCTGCATTCTATGTTAAAATGTTGACATGGATATGTTGCATATCCATGATCTAGAATTTTTCCCTGAATGGAAAAAGTGGCAACATTTTTTTGTTCAATTTTCAACCATGTTTCAAGGTTTTTTTTGTATAAATAGTGTAAATTTTCATATTTCTGAACGCTTTTCAGCAAATTTTGATGGGATTATTTAGCGATGCTTCACGCATGTGTGAAAAATTTTTTTGTGTGACGTGTAACACATCTATTTTTATTCATCGTTTACGTGAAGTACAAAAATATTTTTATCAATTTTTGGCTTGATTTTTTTTTCAGTTGAGCCATAAAGATCAGCACAGACACCTTTCTTCTTGACGATTTCATTTTTAAATCGTTTCGCTTCGTGCTAAAATGTGTTGAATTAATTTATATTACAAATCATATGTACTATTGTTTAATGTGGGTACTTATTGTTACCTGACTTTGAACTTGAAATCTTTTCGCATATATTATTTGACAAATATTTTTGGTTTCCGAGCAAGGTTATTAATCGTAAATTAGCTGCGAATAAAATGACTCAAACAAGTCGAATCCCTGTGGCCAACATCACCTTTGGTTTTTCCATCTTACCAAGTGGTATAAATTTTATGCAGTGCACGGCTTAAAATTCAAAAACGTTGTACAAACACTATTCGTTAATTTTGGGTACCTACTTACTTACTGCAAAAGATAGGTACAATATCGTCAAAACTTGGCGAGCAAAAGAGTTAAGGTCGTAAAAAGACAAACTTGGAGGTTAATTAACGAACACGACAAGGCGTGTTTGCGTTGGCAATTTCGTGTTTGTACATCGTGATTGGTTTACTTTGTAACGGATTATTCGACGGCGGTTCGGTGACTGTACGTACACACACCGTACGCCAGAGGAGATACATACTGAAATACAGTCTGAGCTGAAGTGAGAATATGGGTAAATACTCAACGATTACGTTGAACCAACCACATTCGCTATCTACCTCGATTCGTACTACCCTCTCTTCTTGTAGTATATATCCCGCTGGTCATGCTGTTAGCATACGACAGCATGGTGTATCGTTGTCTTATAGGTATTTGGTATAGGTTTGGTGAAGGGGCCTATGGTCTATGGTGTGCCATGTACGTGCTAGTTACAAGGGGTGAAGAGGTACGGGTTACCAGGGCTTAGTACTTTTGCAAGCTTAACCAAAAATACATGAAATAACGTTGCAAGTTACGCCAAACAGTCCTGCTGTAGGGAACTTGGGTTTACTTCCCTTGTTGACTGATCGAATTGTAACTTGTAATAGAGTAAGTATATCAAAGTAACCGAAGGAAATTCGTCGTTATATAAACCTATGTTATGTTAGATACGGCTTGTATGTATATTGTTGGTATACGAGGTAGTGCTTTGATCCGGCTATAGGTTTATTTTACTGCTTTTACGGTTCAACTTTGTAAGAGGTATACTATTTATCGTTGTAATATTTTCTAATTCATTGGTATCTGCTGTCAACACGAGTAGTATGGGTCCTATATTCGATGGTAGCTTGTAATGTTATTTTGGACAAAATGAGATTTTTATTTTGCAACTTTCTTTTTAGCCTTAATTCAATTTAGATTTTTCCAAGAAGCTTTTAGAACTTTATTAAGTATGCGAGCGTATGTGACGTGTGCAAGATGTAGGCAATGTACACGACACTCGTCATAAGTCTCAGTACTCCTCGATTTTTTCAGCTCAAAACGCTCAACTGAAAATTTGAATCATCAATTTTGAAGTGAAAAACTTATCCGATGAGAAAACTAACCTAAAATTCGAGTTGGACGAGTGAATTTACCTCAACATAAGTACTTTAGGCGAGTATTTACGCGAAAGTAGAAAGGAATTTGTAGTTTTACGTATTTTTTGTGGATAAAAATGAAAGTATGAAAAAAATAAGCTCGAATTCGTTTTCAGCGTATCAAATTATCCTGGTTTAGACACCTTGCTCGAGTGTTTTTCTTAAATAAAAAATTTTTCTATTTTGGCTCAAAATTATTTCAATAGCCATTGAAAATTGGACAAGAAATGACATTTTCGAATTTGAGTAAAGTTATCGTGTAAGGTGTTGAAATCGAGCTAGTTTGACCCACTGAATGCGAATTCGAGCTTAGTTTTTTCATTCAGACATTTCTTCCTTCTAAGAAATCATCAACGGAAAAAACATTGAGATAAAATTCAATTTATCAAAGTCATTCAAAAACCTCGAGTTGGGTGTTCAGATCGGACTAAATTTACACGCTGAACACGAATTTTAGGTTAGTTTTTTTTTTTATCAAATTAGGTTTTCACCTCAAAACTGACGATTAAAAACTTTCAATTGAACGTTTTCAGCCAAAGAAATAGAGTTGGGTCAAAACTGATGAAAGGTTCGAGTTGAATGATCCAAAATTTGGGTATAAGCTACATATTTATCATTTTTAAATTTTTGATTAAATTTTGGGAATTTTATGATAAATGCCTACTTTTGTGCATAGCTAGAACTGGTTTGGATAGAGCAAATCGAATAAAAATTTTACCACATTAACTGCACATCCTCAACATTAAATTAAATGGAAATATTTTAAATTTGCTCAAATTTTACTCAAGTAATACAGTTTTGAATTTCATTCCGAAAATTTTTTTAATTTTGACCACGTTTTGACATGAATATGTCCAAGGGAGGCCCATTTTCTGAAAACATGACATTTTTGATGTTACATTTTAGGTTTTTAACTTGAAGTTTTTGATCAAAAACTTGAAAAATTGAAAAATGAAAGCAAGAAAAAATAAAAATAACGAAATTTTTTTTTTTAAATAAAAAAATTAAAAATTAAAAAAAATTGTTAAAAAATAATAAAGTTGAAAAATAATTTTAAATTAATGATTGAAAAAATGAAAGAAAGGAAAATAAAAATATTAAAAAAATTGAAAAAATTGAAAAAATCAAGAAATAAAAAATTTTTTGAACATTGAAAGGATGTGAGTTCTGATACTTCTTATGCTATTATCGGGATTAATTCAATTTTTATAATCACTGTTTTTCAACAGATAATTTTTGTCACACTTCCTGAACATTTCAACTTGCAATCATAAAATCAACCAGGGTCAAAGACAACTACTTTCCCTCAATACTTCAACTTGAAATCATAAAATCAATCCAGAGTCAAAGTTTACTGTTTTTGGGTCAAATTTAAACATTTTAATTTAAAATCATAAAATCAATCCAGGGTTAAGGTCAACTGTTGACGGGTCAACTCTAAAGTTTATAACTTTCCTCAACATTTCCACTCAAATTCATGAAATCAACCAGGATCAAAGTCAACTAATTTTTTTCAATATTTCAACTTAAAAATCTTAAAATAAATCCAGGCCCAAGGTCAACTGTTGGCGGATCAACTTTCTTTCCCTATTCCCTTAAAATTTCAATTTAAAATTATAAAATCAATTTAGGGTCAAGGTCAACTGTTGACGGATCAACTTTAAACATCTTTAATCTTCCTCAACACTCCGAGTTAATAAAATCAATCCTTCTCAACATTTAATCTCCTTGTCAGACATAATCCAACTGCTGACGACCAAGATGTTAACAACCATCAAAATCTAGGTCATAAACATTCAGGCTATCGAAATGTGACAAATTCAGATTTCGATTTTCTGGATTTTGAAAGTCCACTGATGTCAGTTCAATAATGATGAAATGTCAAAATGGATTGAGAATAAGAGTGAATGTTTTTGAATTAAAACTGAATATGAATGATTTTTGCACGTTATGCTGAAATGTTCTTATGGATATGTTACATTTATCCATGATCTAGAGTTTTTCCCTCAAAGGGAAACGTGCCTAAATTTTTTTAATTACATTTTGTGGTATTGACAGGGGAAAGGGGGAAGGATTAAAGTCAAAATTTGAGGGAACCGAAGATTCAGGAAGATAACTATTTTGGAAAACATTTGATAGGTACAGTAAAATTGGGTTTAGTGTTAAATTAGCACAAGGGATAAAATGGGAAGGATTCGTTTTTGG
>FIZR01027446.1:0-16061 GCA_900060175.1 Ferrisia virgata | reverse complement strand
CAGAAAAGGTCACCATTTCTAGTTTTAATTATTTTGTCCCCCTCCCTTCTTACTTGTGCCGGCCCTAGAATGTCGAACTTTACTTTTGTATTAATCAATGATTCCTCTAATTCTAAGTACCTGTCTTCTCCAACTAACGATCTTACATTAAGACGTGCTACCTTTAGTTTATCTTTACCTTTTACACTGGAGGAGGAGAGATTTTGTTTTAACTGATAGTAATTTTGAGAGTGATAAGGGTACGGTCTTACTTGCCCTAGGTGACCAGCCGATACTGGGCAAGAGTTATCAAGGTTACCAATGTGGAAAAAAAATTATCAACTGGAAATACACGATTTACCTCCATTTTTGGGTGCTTTAAAACAAGTTTTTAAGATATTGACTTTTTCGGCTGAAGGTGGATAAATCTTGGACACCTCGTGAGCAAATTTATTCAACGTTGATTTGAAATACGCGCTGGAAAGCCATTTACGTACAGAATTTTGCAGCTGAGTATCGTTGGCAAGATTAAGGCATAATTCTAGCATACTACTCATGTGATCCTGGAATATATTAAAATACAAAAATTAATCGTATTCACTATTCACTTCGTAATGAAATCAATCCCCTTTACACTTTTATTACCGATATTTACCTCGCTAATATTATTCAAAATGACGACTTTCTCGTCATCCTTTAGGTATACCAATAAATGGAACAATACATTCAGCACAGCATCAACTGATACCCTATTATCACTTAACCAGCTCCTCATAACGTTATTGACAAGCTCGGACGATTCGTTAGCTTCCGAACCGTTGGTACAATTGGCGTGAACAATCTCCGTTAATTTCTGATAATAACAGTTTTCGCTGAACAAGTTCAACACGTTGCATAACTGATTTACGAATAAATACGAATGTTTGGAGTTCTGGATTGCGTTGTAGTACACTTGAATCATTTCGTTCACCAGCACATTCAACTGTTGCGTAAAGTACGCGTCGTTCGACATGAAAGAGCTATGGTACGTTAATTCGGTGACAGGTTTATCCGTTTCGGATGGCGAACTTCTTTGAGACGTGTCATTATTCTTTTCCGGAGTTGGAGATGAAAATTTTACCTAAAATAAAACGTGAAAT
Organism: Ferrisia virgata; assembly: GCA_900060175.1. NCBI lineage: Eukaryota > Metazoa > Arthropoda > Insecta > Hemiptera > Pseudococcidae > Ferrisia > Ferrisia virgata. The sequence goes on along the minus strand of FIZR01027446.1, from coordinate 14,943 downwards.
TATTTCAAAATACTATCGACAATATCCCAAATCGAATACGTGCTTAATATTTACTCTGGTTTGTTTTTTCTGTCTGACGTCGGTTGGATTCTTCAAAGCATTGATCATTTTTTGATGTACGCGGAGCTTTTTCTCGAGTTCGTCTTTCAAGGAATCTTTTCCGGACTCGTCTTCTTCGTTAGATTTTTCTCTATCGATCGATCTGATAACCAGTGATCGGAGCGAAGACCACAAAGAGTCGATCAGTGTTTCATATACGTTATTCGCAGTGTTTCGCATACGGCCCCAATATCTCAGCAATACAGATAAGTGCAAGAAAACCGATGAACTTGAGGCGAACAAAGACGTATCGTTGAGCGACCTCTTGATTAATAAGACTAGCTGTTAACATAGGACAAGAATTTCAACATCGAAGCACCGATAAATATACACATTTAGTTCTTTTTTCAAACACTTACAATATTATCAACTAGTGATGTGCAAATTTCTTTGTTTTCTATGTTTTGCTTTATCACATAACAAAAGCACTCGAAATAGGAATTAACAACAGACTCCGTTTCCGAAGCACTGCGTTGAGTTCTTGTATTCGTTAATCTGCATCAGAAAAACCAACGTTTTAGAATCGATCATTATCAAATTGATCACGATTTAAAAACACACATACCCTGTTAACAAATTGGAGAATAATTTAGAATAGAAATCTTCGATTTTGATATTTTGAGGAATTTGTATACGACTAAGTAAAGGTAGCAACGAAGGAAATATTATTGACGCGTTTCCAAAAGCTGCCTCTTGCAGTACGCGCCATAACTTGGGGAATACCAATTTATCCGGGCTCACATGCTCCCACCAATTCTGCAAAGAAACAAATTTAAATATAAATTTCAGCGGATATGATTAGAAAAATCAAAAATATTGAAAACCCATACTTACCGAAACAATTGTACTGGAACTAAGGGCAGCATCCCAAACCAATGGTAACACGTTACTATCGCTTTCATCAAAATTAGAAAATATAGCGATGCAAAACTTCTTATAATTATTTTCTAATAAAAATGGAGCTTTGTTAATTAATGCCGAGATAGCTGTAAACCAAGCAGCTTTCACCTGAAAATAAATTCAATGAAGTTTCTACCGAAATGAATTACAACCATTTGTCAACTAACCGATTTTGATTCATCTTTGGCAAATTTCCAGAATTTATTTGTATTTAATATCATGGTTTTATTATCTTGTTGCGCTTCGAGAAGCTGTTCTTTCGGTATTTTTTCTAAATACTGAGCATAGCCTAATAAATTAGCAGAGAGAATCCTCTGATATTTTAAATTCAATTCATCTGCTGGTATACTTCTGCGAAGAAAAGATTATGCATTAAAAAAAAAAAAACAACTAAATTTAAAACCGCGTACGCAAAATTCAAATCGAACCAACTTTGATCCAGCTAAAGATTCTGGAGTTTCGTGAATAATATTTTGAGAAATATACTGCAGAATTTCTTTATGAGCGAATACAATTACTTCAGTGCGTTTAGCGGGTGAAAAAGCAGCCTAAACAAAATCCAATGAAATTTTTAACAATGAACAACATTAATTTGATTTTGACTCATAACAGCTACTCACTTGGAAGCTAGATTTAGCTATGCTTGCAGCCAATGGGTGCGAATCAAACGGTGAAACAAACCAAATACCAATCAATTGTTTTAAATAAGGTGCTATATCGCGTTTAACTGCTAAAACAAAAACTCGATGGGCTTGTTGGGCTGCTTCGCGAACCCTGTAATCGGAATCTACGGCTAAAGAATTATATAATCTGGGCCAAAATGGTAGAATAGATTTGACAGTGGCAAGATCGGAAGTTTGGCATAAATCAACAAATTCTTGTAACGCCTGTGAAACATCATCAAGGATGAATACGTATAAGTGAGCAAACCATAGATAACGCCAACACTCACTTTCTGCCTAGTAACAGGGTCCTTTTTACTCATCTTTTTAATAGCGAGTTGGAAATCATGATTAATATTAGAATCGCTATCAATATTACTAACAGGAGCGACGTAATTCGAGTTGTCTTTCAGAGCTGAGAACAGTTTACCGGTAGAGGTACCGAGTAGTTCGGCGCTTCGTCCACTGTTCGAAGGCTGAATCATAAAAAAAAAAAATTGAACGGTAATTAATACATGAAATGAAATAGTATTACCGTAAAAATATGCATTAATTTACTAACGCGAGCATTGTTTTTCGTTCGCTGCGCTTGCTTTTGTTTACCACCCATTATCAGGATATCTGCAACATTTACAATGACCTTAATTAAATTTCAACTATACTGCAGATTTAATTCGAATCGCAAGAGCACAACTTGATCAAAATTTTTAATCTCAGTGACTCGGTAACATTCGGTGTAAAATTCCTGGCAACTTTTTCATACGTATGATCAGATATACAATTCTGTACGAAGCGGTAGGTAGAGCATTGATATTTCATCGTGAAACTTACGCAGAAAATGATCATGGATTCCAGTTTACGAAAATGAAAGCCTTCAACATTTATTGGTCATCTCGATGAGTCAGATGTACCGAGCAATATAATATACTTTCACTAAGCGGTAGAACTGTATTGAGGTGAAATTAACCAAACTGAAGATTATAAAGGACCACTAAGGGTTTTGAAACTGTGAATTTTCTAAAATTAATATTTAAAATTGCATGAAAATTCAAACTCAAGAAGTTTCAATAAAAATTCACAAATCGCAAAATAGCAAGGAATGTTCTGAAAGTGTTTCACCGTGTTTTGAACGGCCTAAAGCGCATGCGCTGTATTCGTCGTCTTGTTATTTTTTTGATTCTGCTATAAAAATTTATAAGCAGCGCTTTTTCTACGATTCGTATTTTCATTGGTTATGTTCATTAAACAAAACGAATATTTTTTTTCTTTTTTTTTTTAGTAAGTAACAGTAATGCACTCACTACTCAAATTAAAAATTATTATTATTTCATTGTTTCAAATCATTTTCTACGATGAATTGTTGATCTATAACACTACAAGTGTAAGTGCGATAGAACTGAGAATGAAGCCGATTTTAAAATCACGATAAAAAGTTACCGAAAATCAAAATATTACAGAAGCATAAAATAATTTGTTGTAAGCTTTAGTAAAAGCTAATGATATATTTTTTACAAATCGATCTTAACGCGATTATAAAATATCTCATTTGAAAGTATGGGTTTTATTCTTTGACAAATAGCCTAATTTGTTTCTTTAATTTTTCACCGTTACCGTCATTATGAAAGTAATACCATTTTCAATGGGATACTTACTTTAACGATCTTTTGAAGCTTAGAACGGCACATAATTTAAACATTTAAACATTAACATGTCAGTGATATATTCAATACTCAGTCAACAACCCAACACAATATTCCATCTGAGCCTATTCAAGTTTATTATTCCTTAAAGTTGAAAAATTGATATGTATGAAGTGTCCGTTTTTCTTTAATAGCTTCAATTGCGAACATTTTATTTCAACCAGACAAACCCAGCCATATTTTTCTTGTTTTTGATTTTGAAGATTCGAAAAATGAAAATTCAACTCACGTAGGTATTACTTTTTATTTAAAATTCAATCGACAATTAATTATTATCCTTTTACAGGTAAATAATTGATACATCTTCAATTAAAAACTTGAACGATAATCACGATGAAAGCAGAAATATTGGTAGATTCACCTACATCAAAACATGTATAAATCATTTATAATTCAACGTAAGTAATGTATGTATCTATATAACATTTGTTTCAGGGTCGAATATAAGAATATTTCTCAAAAACGTAAGACCGACAGTCGTGAATTCGAAATTGGACCCAACAGAAAAGCAGAACGGGTTCTCAAAAACTACTCTGAGCAGTAGTTTAGAACCCGTTTTAATTTTCTTTTAATTTGATCGTGCCTTACATCAGCTCATCTCGAGAAACATTCCCATATTTGGGCTTTCAGGATTGCACTATGTTTCGTACCTAACAATGTTTGCATACAGGCATGCAACAAGTTGGAAAAGTGAGTGCTACATGAGGCATCAGCTTTCCTTCTTCATCTAGGGCGACGAAAAAGTGACCATAAGATAACTCGTTGCAAGTAAAATCTTTTATTGAAGATTTCGCCATATTTCCTTGCTCATTTTCAATTGCAAAATCCCGATCATTTCTTCACCGTGCAAGTTAAGAAAATAAAATTCTTAATGAAAAATTCACTCAAAAGAAATTATTTTCTAAATATGTATCAAAGAATTACTTACCCAACTCCTGTACATGTTACAGTGGTGACACCCTGACGATACGAGTGTTTCTTACTTTGAACAATATACCGAAATTTGTTTTCCACATCGAATCCTGCTTGTGGATAGCGCACTTCATGCTAGATATTCAAATATAACCAATTTTCGTTTTACTTATTTTTAATTAAGATTCATGATTTTTCTTCGCTTATGGCTATTACTTACCGTAAATTTACACAAATTTTTCCATCCATCAAAATCGTTGCTAAGACATCCGACTTTGGAACTGTTCTGAAAAAAAAATAAAACTAAATTTAGTTCACCAAATATATATGCCTATATATGGTAACTGTAGGTAATGGTAATCATCACGTGAATCATTTTTGAAACACTAATCTACATACCATATCATTGGACCATTCTCTTTTTATCGTTCCGTTGAAAATTAACTGGTCTATTAGGTCTCTGTATTCAACATCAACAAAAATACATCTTACTCTAATCAAACAGCAACAAAACAATACTTGGTCAGAATAAGAAAAATTACTGAGGATAGCTTGAGAAATTGCAACAGTTTGAAATATTAGCTTTACAAGCCTTGATTTCTGCATCTGTTGGACGGAAATCTGTCTTATAAGTTTCAGGTTCGGAGATAAGTTTTGCAGATACAACGAACATTGAAAAAACCGTACCAACCTGAAAGACAAAACTTTCATTAGAAATAAATACAATAATTATACTTGTCAAATTATAACAACAATTTAATACAGAAAATATTGATTATTTATATATTTAGATTACTCACTAATACAAATACTGAGAAGTATTTTGCAACGGTAGTCTGAAAAATATGACACATGTTGTCATCTAAAACGGTGTATTAATTTTAATACAATAAAGCCAATCAACAGCTAGACGTTGTGAATTTAGTTACTTAGTTGAAAAAACTAAATATGTACCAACAAAATAGATCAATTTTTGTAACTGAAAAAATTACCATTACGATGATGGAATTTATACTCAAATGATGGTGCCATTTAATGCGAAGGAAGTAAGTATCCAGGTGAATCAGAGTAATATTTTCATGATGACTATTTAAATTTATATGACGTTAATAAAATACTTAAATACATTATTGCTCCGTCGTATTGTAGATAACCCGATGAGAAAAATTTTACCACCATCGGAAAAACTGCTGATATTATATAGCTAATAGGTAAGTAAGCACTAGGTAATAAGTATATATACGTTTGCTGAAATTCCATAATAATATGATTCATTTCCTTTTTCTGTTTTCACCACGAAAATGAAATTATATGCACGTTTGTTTTCGGATTTTGAAAAATGACTCAACCTTCATATATGCAACGTAGTCAGTTTATGAAATTATCTAATACAGTTTTTCGCGAATCGTATAATAACCGCGTGAAATTGTAAATAAAAACAATCTGATAAAAATTTATATCTTAATTCAAATTTTAATCCTGGCTGAATATGAATTTGAAATTAGTTTTTAGTCTCATTTTCTATGTCACATTGTCAATGAAAGCCAGGCTATTACAGCTCTTACCGATCTACGACCGGTGAGGAAGAGAATATCAGCAAAATCCGTTTTCGGGCCCTAGAAGACCATTGCGACCATTTTTGGCTACGTCAGATATTTATTTTTATTTTTTATTTTTTTTTTACCGAAGACTAAAATTATTCACTCTGTTCGATACCGACCAAAATCGCTCCAATTCGGTCAATTGGCTTAATTTATGAGTGGGAATGACTTTGGGTCAAAATTCAGTTGGGCTCAAATTTTGAGCAAGGGGCTGCTCAGCAGCCAAAAATGCAAAAATAGTTTTCATTTAAACCAATTGATATGGAATCCAAAGTTGCAAAATAAATGCGAAAAATCAACCTCCTAAATCAATTAGGAGGTGAGATATGAAGGATTGGCCTTTGAAAAAGTGCTATTCCTCCCCTATCTTCCCACCAAATTAACCTAGGAAATTGAAATTTGGTAAGTACATTTAGTAAAGGGTCTATATATTATGCTTTTTGGTGGTTTCGATTTCTCAGCCACATTCCACCCGGCCACAGTTCCGAAAATGAGGCTTTCTGGTAGTTTCTTCTTATTCTTTGAGTTTGTTCCTGGACTCGCATAACTTCTCTTCCAAATTGAGTCGAGAAGTTGAAATTGGGTACGTAGATTTAACAAGGTTGAGTTGTAAAGAATCATGCGATTGGCTGAAATTCTGCAACAATCATTCCCTCTATTCTTGCTAAACGAAGTCTGACCCTCGCCTATTACATGTTGCTATTTAACAACCTATACTTTTAATACGAAAGAAAATTTCGTATTTAAAATGGGGAGGGAGCGGGGGTTCGGATTTTCTTTGAGCACCCAGCACCCGTGATATCATATTTACAGCGTGTTCAATCGATTCTGACCCCCACCCCCACACCACCAAGCAAAATGAGAATTTTTTTGTGTTAAAAATGTGAAGTTGGCAACTTGTTTTTAGAAAAATATCAATACGAAGGGTAGGAAAATGATAATTCATAGAAACAAACTGCCAACCTCGTGTTTTTATTTTTAAAAATTCTCATTTTCCAATGGGAGTGGGGTTAAAGAACTAATTGAACACACGTAAGATCTGACATCGCTAGAACTTTAAGCGTTAAAAAACATATGTAGGTAACACTTAATAATAAATATTAATGAAATGTTACCAACCTATGTTTTTTTTAATACTAAAAATGCTGGATGCAGATGTTCTTTTGATTTTACATACACCTTTACACATATTTTTAGCCTTAATTCCTACGTCATATTACGATATTGTCAATGAAAACCAGGCTATTGCAGTCTTTCGATTTTCGGTGGATAAGACAGAGGGGAGAATATCAACAAAATCCGTTTTGGGGTCCTGAAAGACCATTAAGACCATTTTTGGCCATGTCAGATGTTTATTTTTATTTTTACCCCAAACACTGGCTCGATACCGACCAAAAACGATCCAATTTGGTTAATCGACTCAGTTTAGCGGCGGATTAGAAATATATGAGTGAGGATGACGTTGGATCAAAATTCAGTTATGTTCCAATTTGGGTAAGGGGAGGTGCTGGAGGAGATATGATCACCACCAAATTGAGCTATGAAGTTGAAATTTGGTATGCACATTTAGTAGGGAGTCCAAATATGCATTTCATGGGTACGGACTATTCAGCTCCATTGCACCGCCTCACAGGCCCAGAAATGTGGTTTTCGGTGGGGTTTTATAATTTTTTGAGTTTTCTAAGTTTGTTCCCGATATAACTAATTTGACATGTAAATTTAATATAGGAGCTGTAGATGTGCCTTTCGATGGTATCGACTTAGTCCTTACATAAATCTCCTCCAAATTGAACTAGGGTATTGAAATTCGTTATGCACATTTTGTAGGGATCCTAGATGTGCTATGATTATAATATCTCACGAAAATCAGTAAAATAAAAAACTTCAATTCGGAAATTAATTTCAATTTATTTTAAAACGCGCAGCGTAATATTTTGCGAATTCTAATACCTATAAAATACAAGTTTTTCCAAGCAACGACTCGCAAATACAAAGAAATAATATTTCATTTGTGAGTTTAAATAGGTAGCTATGCAGAGGTATGCACTTGCAACTATAATAATGTGTTGTTTGAAGTGCCATTTTTGTTCTTCTTATACATACATGAGCAACAACTCGGTTTTAAAATTGTTACAAAGGTAATAGTTTTATTTTCAGTTACGCCTATAAGATGAGTTTCGTTTGAATAATTCTGTCTACACTCGAACTCGTATGCTGTTTTGTTCGTTTTCAATCCTAACGCTTTGTTGCATTCATTATCTTCACTGTATTAGTAGGAAAAAGAAAACGAAGTTTTCATTAGCTATACAAAATATTCAGTAAAATTTTGCGATAAAAATAAAGCCCGAGACTTACTTGTTTACGCAAGTAGATATTTGAACGGGTTGGAAATACGAGTTTGATGAATCTTCTACTTGAACTATGTAGACGAATTGGTTGTTAAGTCGATTTATTCCTCCTTTTGGATAAATTGTATCGTCCTATTCGAAAATCACATATCAATTAATATACATTTTTAAAATTACCCGTGTGTGCAAGAGAAATTTTTTCGATTTACTTGGTATCGACACGCTGATTGATGACCATTATATTTGCTATATTTAGTCCGCTAGTAAACACATAATACGAATAATTAATATTGTGTATACTTATATCAATATTTTTAAAAACAGACGAATTACTGTTCGCTAACTAAATCAATCAGATGAATATTTACCAGTGGTTTATGGCGAACGAATAATTCCGTCATATTTTCTTTAGTGATTAATTTCTTTACAAATTCACTGCAGAAAATGAAAAATCACACAAAGTTTCAAGCGTACGGGCTACAGATACATGTAAAAAATTGAAAAACTGTTTACTTGGGATAGTTAGAAAAATGTAGGCATTTCCATATATCTTCTATACAAGCATTCTGTTCTTCGACAGAAGGAAAAAAAGTATTTTCCGAAACGTCGTTACTGTACTCAGATATATCAGAAGAATCGTCAACTTCCTGAGATGAAACTTGCGTCGAATACGTCATCTGAAACTAACGAGTAAATTTTTTAAATTTAAAAATAATTACTTATAATTCTTATACCCTTACTGTGGAGCTCGGTTTCTAAATTTCTGCGCCTTCTTCGACATAATAACGTTCATAAAATAGATACCGGTAAGAAAAGTATTAAGAATGAAATAAAGCATTTAGCGATGCGATTTAACATTCGAAGATCATATTATTTGTCGAATACCGTTGCTCCTTCAAATACCCTAAATAATAACGTCAAATATATTTACATTGGTATTATTCTTCTATTAGAAGTGAATTTACAATCAAAGCTGAGAGATACTCAGATTAAATAATCATAATGTATCTAAAGCCTAAAGATTATTGCATCTATTATTATTTACTCACCAAAAACAACACTAAACAGCACTTTATAATGTTATGTTGCCAATTATATTCCATTTTGTTGATCTGTAATTAACTCGGTGGCAGATAAACGATTAACGACTGTTCTTATGCAAAAAATAAAATATATAAATGATACAACTTTCAATAATACATATGGAACCGTATTTCGAAAATGACAAAACACTGATCAACGTATTGATATTTATAACGAAGAGAAAATCATCGTGACTTACGTCATTATACGTATGTAGAACATAATAAACTAGATCTCCAGTCATGATCGTCGGAAAACCGTCACATCGGTGTAAAATAAATGATAATTGCTGATATTAATACGATATTTTATCACGAATGATAAAATTCTTGGAACGACAGGGAAAACTAAATTAAAAACGAATTTTCCAACGATCATGTCTATTGCATCCACTTCAATCAGTAAGTTGAATCGAAATCGTTCAATTGTATTTTCATTTTCGTTAACTTATTGTGATCTATGATACTGAATATCAATCAATGGAACCCTTGAACTTTTCAAACGAAAATCAGGAAACTGGAAAACTTGACCTGTACCGAACAACAACATTATCACAACATGATATCAAAAATGGCATCTGAATTTGAGCATAACTTATTTCCGCAGACTGATGTCGAAAACATCTTATCTAAAATTACAGCATGGTAAAATATCATTTTTGACATCATGTTTTGAAAATTTTGTTGTTCGATATAAGTTTGAGAAATATCAAAATATTGGTCAAATTTTTAGCAAACTTGATAATTTACTGCATCTTAATCACTTCCAGTATCAAAAAACTCAGAATCATCGTTATTCAACTTTAGAAAATATTGAAACGTAAAAGTCATAGAATAATCATATCATATCAGTTATATCCTGATTATCCTCCTTATTCATACGTAAATAATATTCTAAAACGTATAATCAACTCTGGGAAATTCATCTACGAGTAATTTTTCACTTTAAAAAAAAATATCAGCTATAGCATTCGTAGAATTGCAGTTCATCTAAGCACACGCGTGCATTTTAGAGGAGAAAATCTCTGGGAAAATGAAATTAAACGCCGAACAAATCGTAGAAAATTTTAATCATCAAAAAAAAAATCTTGTAAAAATATTAAAAATATAACAAAAGGAAAAAAATTACAAAATAGATCACAGCATAACTCTAATCATTGATAAGCCGATATGGAACAAAAATCACCGATAATTACAGAGATCCATAAAAAAAAAAAAAAAATCAACACGATATTTACTAAAAAATAACGCTTAAAAATAAGCGAAAATGAAAATAAGAAATTACAAATAGAAAAAAAAAAAAAAAAAAGTTAAAAATGCCATATTTAATTTTCTTAGTAGCTTCAGTTAGCAGCAAGAATTCAAAATTATTCATTGTTAAAAATAAATACGTAACTGGTTCGTGTATCAAATCGTATATTTATCACATCTTTTAATCGAACTGCATCTCAAAATGTACAACCTTTCGAATAATTTCAAATCAACAAAATTCCTACTTCGATAAGGTATACTACGTAAGTAAAGTATACATTACAACCACATTACAAGTACTTATTTTGAAACCGGTCCGAGACCTTTTATTTCTTATCACTGTACATGCAAACGCAACAGCTCGGAATTTCAATCGGTTCTTGAGCCGTACCCGTTGACGAAATTGTTACAAATTGTTTGTACGCGTATTTTTGAACACATTCTAGTTGGTAGTACGATGGTAAATGTGTTTTCAATCCTCCGCAGCTGTTATCTCCTCTGCTGTAATTAGATTCGTTTAATTTATCGGTAATAAAGAGTCAAATTCGTCTTATCACGAGATGACGAAAATTTAGTATAAAATAACTCGATAAGGAATTTAACTGAAAAATAGATCCCAATACTGCAAACATTACCTACGATTCTACCCTTCTCCCATCCCTTCACCATCCATCATCACACAATCATCCATTAACTCGTATATTTTAATCTCATCATTTGAGTGTTTTGGAAAAAAAAAAAAAAGAAAAACATCAAACTTCACGAAATGAAACTTACGAGACGCATGTTTCAGTGCGAATTCCTTGAGTGATATTTAGCTTAGGTGCTTGAACAATAAAACGATATTCTCCATCTCTATTTTTACCACCATCAGGATAAAATATATCTTCCTAAAACCGGCGAAAATATAAATTTCAGTAAAAACACGCTAAGATTTTGATTTTAAAAATTTTTTAATAAAATTATCATAATTACTTTATAATTGCAGAATTGCTTTTTGCCCAAAGCATCGTCACCACTTCCACCGTCGAGTCTCGTATTTATGTCTAATTTTATCACCTGTGAAACATGGTGAAATGAAAAATAACATCGTTGAACACGTAACTAACCCATAAAATTCTTCTACTTCAAATACGTACTTCATTAACGAGCAAATTCCTATTAATTTTACCCTCTAAAATGAATTTTTCTACGACATCTCTGAAATGAATTTGAAAAAAAGAATAAATAATCGTTAGGTAATTTGGGTGGGAAAAAAAACTCGACTGTTGAACACACACACACACACACAAAAAAAGAGGAGGCAAAATATCTTACGAAGGGTAGTAACTGAATCCTTTACAATCTAAGAAATTTTGTTCGCATTTCTTCATATCTTTTGGATCAGGAACGAGGCTTCTTTTTTGTGTATTTGTAGCGGCGTTATTAGCATTCTCCATTTCTGGAATTCTATTACGATTCGAAGTAGGTGTCACTGGTTGACTATAACTGCCGCTCGGCGTTCGATTGGTAGGAAATTTTACACTATCGTCTTTCTCTTCTTCTGTAAAAAATGTACAGATATATTAAATTGGGTAGAAAATTTTTTCAAATAGAACAATATTTTTGAAAAATTCTAACGCTTACTCGCTGCAGCACGAGTTGAAGTAGGACTGAGCTTTTGCGGTTCCATACGACTATCCACCTTTCGAGGGAGTGTTTTAGCAGCTCTAGAAAATGTATAAAGATATAACGATTAATTTCCCAACTCTGACGATAAATAGTAAGAAACAATGTCTTCGTGGAAATATTTAGTCGGATAAGAATGAAATATAACCTTGACCATTTCCAGGTTCAATTTTCTTTTAATTTATTTCAGCGGATGGATAAAATTTAGAGAGAATGATTAATGTTGGAAAATGTCTGATTCATGGACCATTTTCAATGATTCATAGTGGTAAGTAGTATTAAAATTTATAGGTATATCAAATGCGTGAATAGGCAACATCGCCTAAATGAAATTTTTTCATGATTGTGCAAACTACCAGAACTCAGTTCGATAAAGATTTCAAGAAGAAAATTAATTTTCTATACTAATTTACCAATTTATAATCATCGAAAGCCACGGTAAATACCATTTCAGCATCCATTTATATATAATTAAAATTTATCAAGTAATGAAAAAAAAAATTTATTCGAAGTTTTCAAATTTTTTTTCAAATATGCCAAATACCTATCCTTAACTTTTAAATTAATTTCAGAAAATAACCATAAAAAAACTATCGAATTCAATACTAATAATAATAATAATAATAATAAATTAAAAAAAAAAATGTACAATTAAACACGCGAATTTCATTTATGCAAATGAATGACGAAAAATATATGGAAAAATTTCAGCATTCCAAGAAATCAACAACGTGCAATTTTACTTATGATGCAATCGGTGCAATGTCAAGCATTCAGATAGTGATTGTGTTCAACGTTACCCTTGTCAAATGTCAAATGATATAATAATGGTAACCAAACGCCCCTTAATCGCTCGTCATAAAAGAAAATAATATCTAGCAAAGAAATGTGCGTGTATGTAGCTCGTAGCATAGCATGTGCCATTCAACACCTCCCAACAGAACTCTGTATAGGCAAACATTCTAACACCATAATGACAAATACCACCAACATCATCAATCATCATCATCATCGTACTTGTAACATAATCCGGGAAAAGTATGCAGTCCGATAGGTTTATTCATACCGAAGTCATCAGGTGGATATGCAAAAGGATACGGAGGAAATATCCTCCTACCCCACGTGTTAGAGAAATAAGGAAACCTACTGAAAAAAATAAATGGCAAAAAACAACCTAATTATTCCCCTTCACTGTCATAAAGTATATCAATTGTCATTCTCTGGTCTACATAAAATTCTTACAGCAAGTATAGTCAGTTCAATTTAAATTGATCCGTGGTAATCAAAACAAAATTATAAATGTAACTAATAATCTACGAACTAAAATTAAACTGCTAAATATTTACTCAATATTGGATTTGAATTTCTAGCAATCTGATTGGTTTATAATAATTATGTTTGTAGTGACGAAGGCTGAATTTCAATTGAACGGAGTGTTCTCTCCTAACGCCCCTCTCACTATACAAATTTTTCAACGCTGTTACCATTTATCCATACTTTTAAGACTGTCTTTACTCATCACAAAGATTGAGATGTTGACATTAGTTATATTATGATAAAATACTATTGCTTTGATAACATGTGAAATATAAATACAACTTTTTTTGCTCCCCACATTACTCCCCTTCAAATTAAGCTAAGAAGTTGAAATTTGGCACGTAGATTTAGTTTAGGTCCTAAACGTACCTTTTGGAGAGTCGACTTTTCAGCTTCATTACACTACCTTGAGGTTTTAAAAACGTAGCTTTGTGATTGTTTTTTTCTGAGTTTTTGAGTTTGTTCCTCGCATAACTCCCCTCCAACTTAATCTAGGGGGTTGAAATTTAGAATATAGATTCAATATAAGTCTTAAATATGCCTTTTGGTGGTTTCAGCTCTTCACTCCAATATCTACCTGTACTCGTATCACTGTTGTGATTTATTCGATAACTAAGGAAATTGAACAGCATCTGATTACATGTGAAAGTCATGGGGAGGACGGAGGGGGAGACAAATAAAGAAATGATAAAAAATCGTCATATATATCGATTTCCATATTATCGGGCACGTAGAATTCAAAAATGACAACCATTCAACAATTAAAATCATAATATCCCCGACAAATTAGGAACGAAAAATGTTTTCAAGAGAATTCATAAATCACATGTAGGGGGTTGAGGTTTAGAATATAGATTTGATATAAGTCTTAAATGTGCCCTTTGGTGGTTTCAGCTCTTCACTCCAATACCTTCCTGTCCCGTATCCATGGACAGGGGGAGAGGGGGCAGTAGATAACAAATATTCCTTCTGGCGCACTCTAACGCACTGGTAAAAAAACCGAAGATTTCACACTTTTTCACAGTAATACAACCGATGATTTCCTCTGACACATCGGTAGAACAGCCGAAGAAAATCCTGGCGCATTCTACTTTTTTTTCATTTTTCAAGTCATATTTTATCATTTTTTAGAAAACCTAAATTCTCAACTCACTGTCAGATTTCTCATTTTCAAGTCAAAACATGCGTGTAGGATACAAACTTTCACCATCCAATCTTGGAGGGGTTGAAAATTTCTGAAAATTTAAGTTAAATGCTGCTAAGTTGTCACTGGTGGTTACTTATAGGAAGAACAGATGTACATACGAGTACAACCTAATTCAGTTTTCAAAAAAATTTTTTTTTTTCAATTGTTGAATATCCAGGGATAATTCGTGTGATCACAAGTGGCCAAAAATGAGCTC
>FIZR01027444.1:0-22893 GCA_900060175.1 Ferrisia virgata | reverse complement strand
AATTTTTAAATAATACGTAACGCTTGTTATTTTAAATCTGCGTTTGGATTTTTTTTTTTTTTTTTTTTTTTTGTTTTTATAAGCATGTTTTATAGTTCAACTTTATTTTACGGAAGCATTTTTGTCACAAATTTAATTTATTTAGAACGATTATGTTGTTAAAGACTTGTCGAGGATGTTTTTCTGTAACATCAATCAGTGGTTACGTTACGATCAATCTACGATTGCTCGTGGATTTTGATATTTTAAATCGACGATTGTAACTTTCGCAGCATGAAATGAAATGATAAATGTATTGCTCGACCGTAGATAAGGTAAACACTGACGAACAAAAGAAAAAATATCCTCTATCTCGAGTACTTTTTTCGATCTCGTAATTTATAAGTTATTAAAATAAATCTTGCCTGATACTTAATGTAAATGAATATGTACGCGTTCAGGTTCTCGTACACTGTTGATAAAGCAATAATATCCCTGCGATGTAATTTGACGAGAAATTATCAACCATTTGTACTTTAAACGAATTGATAATTCAAAGAATTTCTTTTAAAATGTCGAATAATTGTGCAATATTTTGTAATTTTTAAAATTTTTACAAACATAATAAAAAGTTTAAAATGAAAAAAATAATACTTATGACTAGTTTGATTTGGTTGAAATTGTCGGTAACCATTTTTATTCCAAGTGTGGTGTCGAAGCACCTAGGTAACATTTCAAATCCTCGACAGTGGATCGTACCAGTTTCGCTTTAATCGTTGGTAAGTTTAAACGTTGATGAGCTGCGAATCTATGACATCCACCAAAACTGTAATAGTAATTGCCACCTTTGCTGTCTTCTATCCACAGTACATCGATAGGGGGTACTTTATCATTTTCGTTCTAAAAATAAAATTAATAATACGAAATGATTAGATATCATTTGATTCTGTAGTGAACAGGTTTTCAATGCAGCTGATAACATTTCTCGAAATGATTCACGAAGAAAAGGTAATTTTTTTCATGTATGGTAGAAGAGTGTAGTATATTTACATGTATTATTATCACGTTTATATTATAAATAATAATGGTGTGACCATATTGCTTTGAGAAAGATTTTAAAACGAGGAAATGATTCAAGAGTTTAGAGCGGAAATATGGAAGATGAAATTCGATCGGTCGTACAATTAAGCAATATCAAATCATTTTTTCAACGTTATCTGTAGAAAGGATGATTAAAATGAAATATTTTATAGTTTAATAGCAATATGATCGATTCAAAACCCATCTAATTGGGTGATTCATGTGTTAACAATCTGCTATATGAAACATGAACTTGAGCTGCTAATGGTATTGGAAAACTATATTAAGAGAATTCAAATACTTATAATACTTAGATATAAATTATGATATCTAAATTAGTACATAGGCTATAAAGTTACTTTTTACCTTTATTGTTTGCATTAAACTGGATACTTTTTCCTCATCTAATACGGATTGTAATGGTCTTCTGATGATTTCCATTGGTACATCGTGAACGTCTTCTATGGTTTTAGAATGTATGCTGGTCATGGTAAAGAAACGTTCACGATAAGTGAATACAACATTCAAACTTACAAATTTTTGAAATAAAAATGTCTGTTTTTGTAATGAATATAAGTTCTTCACATATTGGTTAGCGATGATTGCTATTATCGTCATTATTTACGAAACGGTTTCCATACTTGTTTCGTCATTCCTTAGGTAAACTTTTTATCTTAAACCACGCCCAGTTAATTTTCATTTCGTAATAGCAGTCATGACTAAATAATAAGCGAATGATGCCTCGTATGATTCTTAACAGAATGGAGGTTTGCTTACATTACGATACTTGACCAATAACATGTTGTAGCAGTCAGGCAACAGACGAACTCAGGTCTATGGATGCACACAGTGTTGCCACATTATCATATTAGTTTCCCGCTGAATGAGTGTGCAAAAATCGCCATTTCCTGCCGTTTGAGTTGATACAAACTGCTAGGATTCTTTTGTTTTGAAGTTAAAGTGATACCTGCAATGGAGAAATAACAAAACCCAAATAAGTTGGCAACATTTTTCCATGTAAATGAATATAAAAGATAAAACTTCAAAAAATTTGCGAATTGTGAAAAAAAAATTATAACAATTCAAATTACACGGATAATTTCTTTATCCTTTTTTTTGTTTACTAAATAAATAAGAAAATGAAGAAGTCAACAAATGGTGGTTATTTTCATTCAAGTGTCTTTCTTGCCTCTTCAGAAACCAGACATTATCCACAGGTGTCCTTAGGTTCATTCCATTGTCGCACCATTTGGTGCTTTATCCAACATTGCCATATGAGTAGATTTTTTCTTTCTACCTGCTTGATTCTTTCAACCCTAGAGCCCCTAATAATGATGCAAAGCAGTGAACAACGAAGCGTTTTGTTTTGTAAATACTGCCTGTGTTCTACACTCACGTGATTTGCTTCATTCTTTGTTCTACATGAACCCCTTTTATCCTTTTCTTGAGAAAACAAGATAATTATGTAGCTTTTTAAATTAACGCCATGGATTTTAATTTAGATTAAAAATCGAATTTTGTACGTATTTCATCCAAAATTGAACAAATATGATTGGTAGCTATTTTGAAATTATAAATAAATACAAAGAAGATGAATTTGTACAAGAATTAAGCTAAAAACGTTTGTTCTTTTCAATTGCCAGCTCAAAAAAAAAAACGTATTATTTCATTCAGTTTTTGGTCATTTATGCATCAAAATTTAAAACTATACTGTTGATTGCAATAATTTGAGTGATTGTACTTCAGAAGATGAGATCAAATTTATTGAAAGCAGCGCGCAGCTGGCCGTCGGTGGTACCATGTCTCGAGCCACTGCAAGTCCGTCGGATTTTCGAGAATGCACAAAAGTAGAGTCACTGCTGCCTTTTCTGTGATCAGCGCACACCTCCACTTTCAATTAACTGATTTATCTCGTCTATTGGTATCGCAAACATCGCTTTCATCACCATCAACATTGATCGGTCTTCAAATCCATTATCTTCATCAGCATCAACATTGATCGATCTTCAAATCCGTTATCTTCATCAGCATCAACATTGATTGATCTTCAAATCCGTTATCTATCAACCCATTCTCAACTTCTTTCCCAGATAGTCTAGCAGCTGAATTATGAATCTGATCAGACGGTTTCTCATCTAGAGTTTTGAAACCATATTTCTTTGTGGCTGACTGTGATTTTTTGCAAGGACCGGAATGTTTGAATCTATTTGATATCACGATGGTTGTTGTTCTTCCAAATATACCTCCATCTGAGATGATGAATAGATAATTAATCTGGAATTTAGAAATTCAAATCAGTCCTCTGAATGTCTTTGATCATTGCACTTTTGTCTAACAAAGTGGATGGTAAATACTTCAGTTCATTGAATTCGATGTCGCCACGCACTAATGGAAGTATAATGTTTTTCGCATTCTTACGTTTCTCCATTTCCTATAGTAAAAGAAATTGCGAGAGACTAGCCAAGTTGAAATTACACTAAAAATATCATACTGTTTAGTATAAACAAAAAAAATAACCACTCCAACTGAAAGCGTTTGAACTTTGTATCAAGATGGAAAAAAATAGCACACAGAAAAGTTAGGAGTATCTAATACTAAGGTCATCTCTGATGCAATAAATTCTATATTTACATCACATAGCAACTACCAATAAATAGTATAAAGAAATACACTAAAAACACCTAAATCTAATAATGGAAAATTTACTGTATTCAACCAAAGTTAAAAATACTATTAGTGGAGTTGGTGAAAAATTTACTCACTAGATCTTTCTTCAATGCAATAAGACAGTCATCAGTATACTTTTTATTAGCTTGACATACGGTCAATTTAGATAAAATTTCCAACATATGCATACAAATAGTAAGAATGGGTTGCAGGTATAAGATGAGTTGATATAAATGAATGATGAAAATATTCATGAGAAAAAAATCCAACTTAATATATTTAGTCCAATATTATAATTTTTGGAACAATGAGGTTGACTCTACTCAAATTTACCGAAAAACAATTACTGTGAGCTAATTTCAAATTTATGATGGCAATATATGCATAAAAGCTGGTACGATATGCAAAAATTTTAATTAATAGAACAAGGGACATTGAAAAAAAAACTGCAATCGCGTGTAGAAAAAATATGCATTTTTTTAATATGAAAAATGGCCAATTTTTGTCACACATTTCCATAAATGTCGAACCTTCTGAAATTAATTTCAGATATTCTCGTGTTTTAGGCAGTATATGATCATGCAATCTCTTAATGATCACATAGGTTGGAAAAACTGAGAAAAATTGTAGAAATTATGAGTGTAGACTTAATTTAATCCAATTTATTACCAAAATTAGTGAGCGAATTTTACACCATTAGAAAAAGAATTCTATGGCCTGTCCAGAGACGTAATACTCAATTCAATACAATGAGCGTGTCACATACGCATTTAATTAGTCTTTGTTCTATTCAAAAAGTTGGAAATATTTCATTTCCCAATTATTCTATGAATAATTTGGATGTTTTAGTAGATTTTGTTAAAAGTAAGGGTATTCCTCTGTTGAAATTCAATGAAAAAAATTATTCCATTTTCCAATGTCAAGTAGGACATTTACTGAATGGAATGTTTTATCTACATAAACAATTCAAAAAAAACTAGTGAAGTCCCATTCTATAAATAATTGAATCGAAAAGTAGGAATTTCAATAAGTTATGCTGGAAAACTGAAAATTGTAAGATTTTTGTGGTTTGAATACAAAGATTTAGGTCGCTTAGGTATTTCATTCAACAAATTTTATAATAGAAGAAATGAAATATTATTACTTTTGAAAAATTTTCCCAATGTAGGTGAGCTTTGGAAAAATATTGAGGATTCTGAATTAGCTTCAGAAGTTTATCTCGATATTTCAGATATAAATACCATTTAATTATTTTATTTATTTAAATTTTTTTGAGTTTACTTCTTTTGTGTTTAGCCTTTTGATGCAAGCTTTGGTACATCCCAATCTGTACATGAGAAATGCAGAGGGAGAGGTATTGATAACAATCTACATACACACATATTTGTTGATACTCAAACAGTTCAAAGTTCAAGTGCTCATGTAAAAGCAGTTTTAGATGGAAATATTAATGTTGATTGTTGTTTTATTAGAGTTTTTCTTAAAGATCGAGATAATTTTGATGGGAAATATTGTGAAAATTATTTATTGAGTGGTCAATGATATAAAAATATGAAGATGAAAACTGAGATAAAATTTTAGAAATTATTAGGTGACACAGAAAGATTTTATAAAATGAATTGCATTACATTCCTTACCTTGGCCTGGTAAAATAATCTTGAAAAAATATTAAAAAATGTAGTATCCATGAATATAAGTTTGATACAAAAATTTAGAATTTTTAAAAAGTATTGAAAGGGAAAAACATTGATAGGTTTTCTTTAAAATGATTAAAAATTGAATTTAAAAATTTTGGGAATTTTGCGATTTTCTAACATACATTATATATATACATATCTACTCCTAAAGAAAAAAACCGGATAAATAATTAAATCTGAAAGACAAAAAGTAGACAAAATGATAAAATCCAATGGGAAAAAAGGCAGATAAATTATTAAATCCAAAAAACAAAATGCAGATCAAAAATAAAATCCCAAAGAAAAAAAGAAGATAAATCATGAATGATAAATGATTAAATCCAAAAGACAAAAGGCAGATAAATGATGAACGATAAAATCCAAAAGATAAACAGCAGAATAATGATTAAATCTGAAAGACAAAAGCTAGATAAACGATAGAATTTCACAGAAAAAGACAGATAAATGATTAAATCCAAAAGACAAAAAGCAGATCAAAGATAAAATCCCAAGGAAAAAAGACGGATAAATTATTGAATCCGAAAGACAAAAGGTTGGTAAATGATAAAATCTCACACACAAAAGGCACATAAATGATTAAATATGAAAGATATAAGGTAGATAAATGATAAACTTCTACAGAAAAAAGGCGGATAGATGATTAAATCCAAAAGATAAAAAGCGAGATAAATCATTAATTCCAAAAGACATACGGATGATCAATAAGACAGATAAATGGTGAATGATAAGATCCCAAAGACAAAAATAATATAAATGATTAAATCCCAAAGTAAAAAGGCGGATAAATGATTAAATCAAAAAGACAAAAGGCAGATCAAAGATGAAATCCCAAAGAAAAAAAAAGGAGATAAATCATGAACGATACATGATAAAATCCAAAAAACAAAAGGCAGGATAATGAATGAATCCGAAGGAAAAAAAGCAGATAAATGATTAAATCTGAAAGACAAAAAGTAGATAAATGATGAAATCCAAAAGACCAAAGGAGGATAAATGATAAAATCAAAAAGACAAAAGTAGATAAATGATAAAATGCGAAGGACAATGAATTAAAGGACGAATGATGAAATCCTAAAGACAAATGAGAAAAGACAAAAAGCATATATAATTGATGAAATCCGAGTGGCAAAATTCGATAAATGATAAAATCCAAAAAACAAAAGCCGATAAATGATGAAATCCAAAAGATAGAAGGCAGATAAATGATAATAGATGATGAAATCCAAAAGACAAAAACCGATAAATGACAAAATCAAAAAGGCACCAGATAATGGATAAATGACAACTGGTGGATAAATGATAAAAGATGAATGATAAAATCCATAAGACAAAGGATAAAGTACCAAAGACCATCGACAGATAAATGATAAATGTTATATGATGATATATAAATTATGAAATCCAAAAGACACCAGATGAACAACAAATAACAAAAGATAAAAGGCAGATAAATGATGTTTATGCAGGGCGAACAAGTTACAACCTGCAACTTTTTTTTTGAATATGAGGTGAAATTGATAAAAATAAATCAATTTACACAATTCTGACCTTTTGAAAAAAATATCTTAATTTTTTATCATGTTAATTAGTATGTGTAGTTGTACTTTACAGAATTTTTAAAAAACTTCTGAGCGTCCTCTTCATTGGTAAATGTAATTTTTCAACTTTTCCAGCTAATTTTTGGCATTAGAAAAACCAGCCAATGCTGATTTTCTAAAAAATCGACATACAGCTCATCAAAAGCCCTACACATTACAAAAATTTTTTCTACTTACCATAGTTTTCCAGTTATCCACTCTCAACATTTACCATATCCAACCTTACTTCAAAACTTTAAATGCTCATGGCTGCCCTCCAAAAAGACCTGGAGAGCTACGGTTTGCGGTATTCGTCATCTCTCATCGAGGTTTACCCACATAAAAAAAATCAGAAAAATCTCCGACCCCCCTCTCCACTTTTTTTGTACGAACTGACATGGAATGACCCATGTACGACCTCGAATTAGTCAGAATACACTTTTATATCAATTTTCCAAAGCTTTAGAAAAAGTTTCACTCAAGCTTTGTGTAACTTTTTTTTAGAGTAAAAAATTTTTCAACCGATTTTCGAACTTTTGTTGGGTATACCTCCTATTTCGATGGTACTTTGTCGTGTTCAAGTGTTACTTTCGATGAACACAGCAGAGGAAAACATTATGTCCCGTAGGTTAATGGTTCACTGTAGACTTTGAAATTGTTCAGTTGGCCACATTGATCAACCAATGAACTGATCATTCGTAGGACGATTTATTTAACTGTGCAGAACACGGCAGTAATGGATGTCTTATCCAACTATCTCGATGAAAACATCGTCATCAATAATACGCCAGTGTTAATCGAGTAACGTTCTAAAATTACCAGTACGTAATGAAAACAACGTGCATTTGTAACAGTTGACATATAATTTGAAAAATATACACAATTTCAATACAAACGATACTTAAGCTAAAAATTCTCCTTATTTAGACCTTAATAATATTTACATTGTGAGAGTTCATTGTTTTCGTTTAATTCCTCGTTTATGGTAATCCTTCAAAAATTCAAACGACCGAAAAATTCGTACAAGCTCCGTCCCCTCACAACATTCCAAAAAATAAAAAAAAAACCTCAAAAAATTCAGTCAAATGGGAAATGATTACCTCTGATTTGTATATACCAACAACGAAAATCTGTCTAGTGTAAAATTCATCCCCAATCCCAAGTAAACCAAATTAAACCATTTTCTATTCAACCTTTTTTTTTTTTTCGTCGCGACGTTGAAAATTACACCACTATCTGGTGATAAAAAAAAATCGATATAAATTTCGTTGTAAAAAAAAATTTTCGAGCGTACAAAATTTAAAAAAAAAAAAAATCACTTCCCATACTGTTCAACATTTTAAAACATCTCAATGGTAATATTAAAAACAAATTCTAAAATTTCCTAATTAATAATAGTAGGTAGACCAAAAGCGAATAAAAACCACAAAAAACCTATTCATTAGTCGAGGAGCTTTTCCGGGTAAACACGAAGGTACAAAAAAAATTTATAAAATTATTATTTAATAATAATTGAATTGGAATGTGTTTTTTTTTTTTTTGCACTACCTTACATCGAATATAATTTTCTAAATACTTTTTTAAAAAGCGATAAACAAACAAAAAAAAAAAAAAAATACAGAAGAGTTTAACTGTTACAACAATAAAAATTTTCATACTTCGTACAATATTTTACTACATTATCAATTTCCGCTAAAAATTTTTCTCCGTTTGAATTAGAAATTTTTTTAAAAATATATCAAGGTTCAATATCACATGTCTGAGACATCTAAATATCACCTCAATAATTTAAAGAAACCTTCTAAGGCACTTCCGACACAGCACGAATATTTCTTTTTTTTTTTTTTTTTTTTTTTTTGTACTATCACCACTCTAATGACTCGACCGCTTTCGAACTTTAAAGTATTGAAAGGAACTCGTCGTAAGTAAAAATGACAGAGTAAAACAATTTTTTTACACGTAAAAAAAAAAAAAAACAAACAAATAAAAAGTGGTAAAAAAAAATCTCTTGTGCGTTGGTGTATCGACCAGAAAATTTCATACATAAATTAATTAAATTACACCAATTTCGTAATTTTCGGCTTTACTCGCAACACGTTGTAAACAACAAAACGTTTTATTAAGTTCGAATTAAAAAATAAATAAATCATTCGCTCGATAAAGGTAAATTAATCGGATAACGTATGATTTCTTTTTAAATTTTGAAAATTTTTCTAAAAAATAAACCTGGCTATAAAACCGCGTAATTTTTCCACCGAGCCATTTTTCTTTTCTAATATCGAAAAATAAAACGAATATTCGCGTAACTCGCAAACCAACATTAAAAAAAAATTCACACCCGACGTTTAGGTATTTTTCTACGTAAAATTTTTCTCTAAATTACATACACACACACACACACATACACATAAATAATTTCTAAATGAAAAACTGTATCGGCAACTACTACGTTTACATAAAAATTCAAAATCAGGCCCAAAAAACTACTAAAATTTGAAATTAATATCAAAAACCAAAAAAAAAAAAAAATATATAATAAAAAGGAGGAGAACGGAACATTTATATACATAAATATTACTCTAGGAAACTAAACTAAAGAAAAAAAAAAAAAAAATGACGAAAAAATAATTGTACATATTTTTTCATGGTAACAATATTGGAAAAATATAACTTTGTCGTAAAATTTTAATTTGTACATGAAAAAATCCATTCGAGGTCACCGG
The DNA here is from genome assembly GCA_900060175.1 of Ferrisia virgata. Taxonomy (NCBI): domain Eukaryota; kingdom Metazoa; phylum Arthropoda; class Insecta; order Hemiptera; family Pseudococcidae; genus Ferrisia; species Ferrisia virgata. The sequence goes on along the minus strand of FIZR01027444.1, from coordinate 13,170 downwards.
TAGCGATTTAACGCCGGAAATTTACGCTAAGAAAATAACAAAAACTTTAATTCAGACTCTACTAAGGTAAAATTTCAAATTATTTTCACACGCTTTTCATACCATTCCATGTTGTGGCGAACGTTATTTCATTTCATGAAATAGAATTAGAAGAAGAAAAAAACGAAACAATTTCGATACGACTACCACTTTTCATTCACGAAATCGCACCCAATCAATGATGACGAGATTCGTAGGTACTTCGTTTCCAAACGTATTTATAAATTTTGATTTTTAATCATTGGTCGTTCTAAGAACACCCCCCTACCCCCCCTCCCCGGTCACACAGAGGAACGTACAAAAAAGCTTATTCGAATCTTTGGAAAAAATTTTTAGAAAATATAAATCCTTTAAAAAATTCGTATTTTTCTAAACGCAAACACCCTCGCGAGGAATCGGCCATATAATTCCGTCATCGTGAAAGAAGAAGAAGAAAAAAAAGAAAAAAATTATTTGTAAAAAAAAAAACCATATAAAAAATTATAAAAAAGCCGCGAAATCGCTGTATAATATTTTTACGTAATAATAAAAACAACGAAGAAGAGAAAAAAAAATTAAAAGGAAAAAAAAAAGGACGTGACAGATAAGTCTAAATCGAATGTTTTCTTCATTGCCCCCCACTTACTTCCGCTATAACTTAAATACATATTATATAAAGGTAACCATGTAGTAGAAAAGAACAAAAAAATTCTTAAACTAAAAAAAAAAAAATTAAAAATATTAATTTATACGCGTACGTTAATCATTCAAAAAAATCTTTGTTGTAATTGAAAAAAATAGCGCGAATTGCAGCTTAAAAATTACGTATAAATATGTACAAAAAAAATTTTATGAAATTACCAAAGGAGAAAGAGAGAGAGAGAGAGAGAAAAAATGGAAAGAGGAGAGAGAGAGAGAGAGAGAGAAAAGGTATAAAGAAAAGTAAAATAATAACAAAGGAGAGAACGAACGAACAAAAACAAAAGGAGCAAAACAACATAAAGCAAACGCAAATAAACTGACTTTAAGACAGAGATCTTGTTTGATAAAATAAAAAAAATTTACACAGTAACACGGGCAAACCAGTTGAAAAAATAATTCGTAACGTGACATTCGTTGGGGATGGTATCCCCTAAGGCCTTCAGTTTCACTCTTCATTTTCTCGGTTTTTAGCCTCTTTTTTCATTTTTTTTTTGTTTTTTTTTTTTTGTTTTTTGTTTTCGTGGCCAGTTTAAACGGTTCCGGTGCCTGAGCAGTCTATTTCGACTATATCCTTTGGTACATCGACGAACTGGTAGACCAATCTTTGACCATCTACTTTGGCTAGAATACCACGTTGGTAATAGTATCTGTGAAATGATGAGAATTTTTATTAATAATAAATTTATTAAAATATACGTATAAGAAAGAAAAGTACGCCGAGCTGGGTACATTAACTCACCTTAGCGCTCGTCCCATCGTTTCGTAATTCATATCCGGTTTATTTTTATGTAAACCCCAAAGCCTAGATACGGCTTTTGAATCGACTAATTTGAACACTCCTTTTTCTCTATTAGTCCATTTAATGTATCTTGGACAATAATCTCTGTCTTGTAGCAGTTTCAGTAAGAATTCCCAAAGGTAGGTTGTTGATCCTGTTTAAACATAAAGCAAATGAAAAAAACAAAGCTCCGTTAGTAAAACTCTAAACAACTTGGCTTCTTCATTTTACGTAATCTTATAATGGTAAAAATTACATATGTATCTATAACGAAGCAATGTGCTCGAATGAATCATTCTTTTTCCAACCAGATAACAATTTCGAAATGAAAACCACCAATATTATTATTTTTACCCTGGGCAGATAAAAAAAACGTATATCTTGACATTTTACCGATATCTGATATCTTATCTTATTACAGGATTACACCCTCTCTATCTGCATATTTTCGTCTGTGGAAATATTTTGTTCGATGATAATTTTTTTTACAAAAGTTACGATAACGTCTCACGAAGGCCATGGAACTGGGGTGGAAGAGGGAGGGGGAGAAGGATGATTCGTGAACTAGGAAAAAAGTTTAGTAGCTGAATATTTGAGGTAAAAAGCCTATTGAAAATTTTGAATCGAGTTACGTGTATTTCTTGCCTATGGTGTAAATTTTCAGGCGTTACACGTTGCAGTGCTCTGGGAGTTACTCGAGATATGATTATGCTAAATATTATCCGTGTACTTTGATCGTCTTCAATAAATGAGAAAGGAATAATTTTACGCGCGAGTGATTTTACAAATTTAGGCCAAAGCTTTTAAGTATGAAAATTTAGGTTATTTGAGTGAAGTGAAAGTTGTTGTACACAAATGTACGCTTTTTGAATAAATAATCGAACCCAATTTTGACTAAAGCTAGGACTTTTTTTTTTAATACCAAATCTAGTCATATTATCAAAGAAAATCAAAACAGAAGGGCCTCAAACAACGCACAGGTACGACGCAGAAGGAGGAAAATTTACTCTGCTCTCGATACAGGCCAAATTCGCTAAAGTTTAACTAAAAAGCTTTGGCTCAATTATAGGTCGCATATATAAGCGTACAGAATGACCTTGAATTAAAATTTAGGCAGAGGGCGAAGAGAAAGGAAAATTTCAAGAAAAGTTTGTATTAAAGCAAACGATTTAGAGAATTAAAAGTTGCATACCCCCCTCCCCGCCCGTTTAAATTCCTGAAAAGATACGAAAAAGTGAATTTTTGAGTCGATACTCACACTGTTATCTTAAATACAAGTCCAAAAATATCTAGCTTAGAGAAGTACATTTGTATCTGGGTTCTTTTTTCTTATTTTATACTTCATTAAAGTTTATTTTTTCTATTTTTCTCATTTTTAAAAAAATTTTCTCACTTTAATTTTTTTAATTTTCCAGTTTTTTTATTTTTATAATTTTCATTTTTTTACATGTTTATTTATTTATTTTATTTTTATTTCATAATTTTCATCTTTCCATTTTAACATTTTTATTTTTCAGTTTTCGTTTTTTTAATTTTAATTTCAATTTTTTTTTATTTCAATTTTTCCCTTTCTATTTTCGAATTTCAATTTTTTTAATTTTTAGTTTTCGTTAATTCTTTTGTTTTTATTGTTTTTATTTTTATTTTTTCATTTTTATTTTTCCATTTTCATTTTTTAAATTTAATTTTAATTTTTTTCACTTTTATTTTCAATGTTTTTCATTTTTTTATTCTAATTTTTCTATTTTTGTTTTCAATTTTTCCAATTTTTTTATTCAATTAGAATTTTTTTTCATTGTTTTTATTTTAATTTTCCTATTTTAATCTTTTATTTTTTAATTTCCCATTTTTTTAATACGATTAAAAAATTTTTTATTTTTTCTATTTTTTTTCATCAAAATTAAAAATTATTTACTCAACTTGATACCAACCAATATTGATGAAATTGGAGAGGTAAGCTAAAATTGGAGGCGTATTTGACATTTTTGAATACCGACGAACTTGGGCCAATACTGACTTATCATCAAATTTGGGGGAAGAGGAAGAGGACTGAGATACCAAAGTATCAATAGAGAATTGAAAGGAATGTAACATTCAAAAATCTGCCTCTTATATTGATGAGGAGGGGGAAATGGAGGTTTTTCTCCTTTTTGGTCTTCAGAAAAAGCTGTTCAATGTATTTCCTCTTATAAGATTTTTATGAGTTTATTAGGACCCATATTTCCCCTCTAAATTGAATTAGGAGGTTGAAATTTGGTATGTAGATTTAGTAGGGGTAGTTGATGTGTATTTAGGAGGTTTCAACCTCTTGACCCTCGTTGTATCCTCTCATCGCCTCAAGAATGTAGTGAATTGATCAGTTTTTCTCATTTTTAACCAGATTTTTTTGAGTTTATTGGGACTCATATCTCGCCTCTAAATTGAATTAGGAGGTTGAAATTTAGTATGTAGATTTAGTAGGGGTAGTTGATGTGTATTTAGAAGGTTTCAACTTCTTGACCCTCATTGTATCCTCTCATCGCCTCAAGAATGTGGTTATTTGATGTTTTTCTCATTTTTAACCAGATTTTTTTTGAGTTTATTGGGACTCATATCTCGCCTCTAAATTGAATTAGGAGGTTGAAATTTGGTATGTAGATTTAGTAAGGGTAGTTGATGTGTATTTAGGAGGTTTCAACCTTTTGACCCTCGTTGTATCCTCTCATCGCCTCAAGAATGTAATTATTTGATCAGTTTTTCTCATTTTTAATCGTATTTCGTTGAGTTTATTGGGACTCATATCTCGCCTCTAAATTGAGTTAGGAGGTTGAAATTTGGTATGTAGATTTAGTAGAAGTAGTTGATGCGTGTTTAGGAGGTTTTAACTTTTTGACCCTCGTTGTATCCTCTCATCGCCTCAAGAATGTAATTATTTGATCAGTTTTTCTCATTTTTAATCGTATTTCGTTGAGTTTATTGGGACTCATATCTCGCCTCTAAATTGAGTTAGGAGGTTGAAATTTGGTATGTAGATTTAGTAGAAGTAGTTGATGCGTGTTTAGGAGGTTTTAACTTTTTGACCCTCGTTGTATCCTCTCATCGCCTCAAGAATGTAATTATTTGATCAGTTTTTCTCATTTTTAACCAGATTTTTTTGAGTTTATTGGGACTCATACCTCGCCTCTAAATTGAGCTGGGAGGCTGAAAATTGGTATGTAGATTTGGTGATGGTCTTAGATATGTTTTTTTTGAGGGTTTCAGCTATTCACTTCAATATCGACCATCATCTCCACCACACGTTTGGTATTACAGACTCAAGTATATCCTTAATTTCAGCTTAAAAATGCTCCACAAAAAAATCAATCCAATTTGCGATGACTCAGAACTGAACCTATTGCCTGTACAACTACATACACATTTTCAGCTACCTAGTTACTGGTGGGAGGGTTAGGGGAGGGGAGGAGAGGGGGCAATAACTTCCTCTCATATACACCTATATGTATCACCTACATCGATGTTTCTAAGAAAAGCCATTCGTGTTATGCACTCGTAATTATATTATTCAACAGCAGACACGTCACGTCACGTCGCGTCGCGTCGAGAACCATCGCGCAGACAATATAGAAATTAAACGATAGCGAATAAATATTCAAAACGTTGTTATATCCGTACGTCGTTATACGCCGTAACGTTGAACGTACTGCGATGATATTTACGTACAATTACCACACGTAGACCGTACGGTACACATATAACACACACAGCACATAGCACATAGCACAGCTCATCGTACCGTGTTCCAATTAAAAGTGTAATTTTCATACATCAAGCGATGCAAATTGCGCAGCTAAAGTCGTAACAATTTGAATTAACGAATTTATTCGACGCTTACGCGCTTCTCTAGCTCTCGTAGTAGGTAGCGTCATTCGACGAGGTAGTTAATTTTTGCTTTTCTTTTCTTAGAAAAGAAAAGCAATCCCTAAGGTAGAGATAATAAATAAATGAATATAACATCGAGACCAGCATTTTTAAATCGATCAATTTTTCGATTTAAAACGTCCTAATAACTATTGCGAATTTCAACAACTGCTGCTGACGTCATCAAATCGCCTCAAGAGTACCTCGAAAAATGGAAATTTTCCTTTTTAAAAGGGCTGAAAAGCAAAACAAATCGTAGACTGATGGGCATGCTGTGGTGCTGTGTGCGCAAAAAGTGAAAATACGCAATAAAATACGTATATACGACCAGCGAGCGGGCGGCGAGAGTAAAACGGACGCCAGCGACTACATGTGGGAAAATTTAGAGATCAGTGAGCGCGGGTGAACTTGAAATTTTTACAAGTACTATCGCATACACGTGTTATTAGTATTTGCATCCGCCGAAATAACAACCGAACCGTCTTTATGGATATGTACGTGCGATATTTTTTCAAAACTGCCTGCGTATCTACTTGAACAAGACTGAGAGATTTCCCCCCCCCATTTCGCAGTCGTCTATCGAAAATGTTGAGTGTTACGTTGTTATAGCCTGAGCCATTCCCTATTCGATATTTTTCATTCATATTTTAATATTACAGCTTCACATTTATATTCTACTAGTAGCAGTATGCAGATTCTCGAATGTGATAAAAACAATGGGTGGGTGGGGAGGGGGAAATTTTTGCCCCCCTTTGAACGAGCATTAAGCTCAAAAATAAGATTAGAAAAAAATAAAATTTACCCAATCAGAAATTGACTAATTGAAAGGACAAATTTTGTGTTGATCTGGGTAAAAATGAGACTTTTAAATGGACTGTTTCAGCTGTTCAGCGGTAACTGTAACTTTTAGCTGAAATTCACTCCCAGCTATTTTTTTTTTTTAGCTGTAATGTAATTTTCCATTCATTTTTTTTTTTTTAGAATGCAAAATTTTTAGTCAACTCTCAGCTATTTTTTTTTTTAGCTGAAATGTGATTTTTCATTTTTTTTCCAAATTTTTAAGCTAAATGTAAAATTTTAACTATTTTTATCAACTTTGGCTCAAAATGTACGCTGAGTAATGACTTTGTATTAAAATAGAATTTTTACATTAAGTCCACTGTAAGCTAAGTTTCCGATAAAAGTAATGGGACATGTTTCTCTCATAACTTTTCGTTTGACTGCAGCTAAGTCCAATGTTGAGATTTAGATTTCTACGCCACACTTGGCAAGAAATCTCAGCTCGTATTTTTTCCTCAGCTTTCGAGTCTTAGATATCATTTTAATGCTGTGTTTTGTTTATTTTCAGGTTTGTTCTAAGCTGAGACCACTTTTAATTTTTTTTTTTCTTTGGACTTCTTATAGTAAGAAGAGGAAGCTTTTTTTGAGGTTTGGCATGTTTTCAAATAGCTATTTCTAAGCTAAGGTATGAGTGTTTATATCTTCAAAAGTTCTAAGCTAAAGTCACAACTTCTGAACTAAAACATTGAACGCTGCTCAGTTTCAGTTCTTCAGCTGTAAATATCATCGCATTGCTGTATTTGATTTTCAGCTATTTCTAAACTAATTTCTACTAAAATCTATGCTAAATAAAGATTTTTAAAATTTCTAGCTTTTTAGCTGTAAATATAATCTGGAAGTTTTTTTAGCTTAATTTTCTCCAAGTCATATTTTTAATATTACAGCTTATGGATCAACGGCAAATGAGAGGGGAGGAGGGGGGGACTATCAACAAAATCCGTTTTGAGGTCCTAGAAGACCATTAATGCAATTTTTTGGCCATATCAGATATTTATTTTTATTTATATATATATTTTCTCCCAGAACATTGCAGTCATTGAGCTTCAGAATTACTAAAAATTACTCAAGAATTGTACATGGTTACTGGGTCAAAATTCTGAAAACTCTGAGCCATGAATCAGGTCATATTCTCTAAGCTTTGATTTCGAGTGTTTGAGCCTTAACAGATTAGCTACTTCTAAGCAATATTTCGCGATTTTCACAGTCTAGAATCAGCTTCTAGCTGAATTCGAGCTTCAGAATTACCAAAAATTACTCTAGAATTGTACATTATAACTGAGTCAAAATTCTGAAAACTCTGAGCCATGAATCAGATCATATTCTCTATGCTTTGACTTCGAGTGTTTGAGCCTCAACAGATTAGCAACTTCTAAGCAATATTTCACGGTTTTCACAATCTAGAATCAGCTTCTAGCTGAATTCGAGCTTAAGAATTACTAAAAATTACTCTAGAATTGTACATTGTTACTGAGTCAAAATTCTGAAAACTCTTGAGCCATGAATCAGATCATATTCTCTACGCTTTGATTTCGAGTGTTTGAGCCTCAACAGACTAGCTACTTCTAAGCAATATTTTGCAATTTTCACAGTCTAGAATCAGCTTCTAGCTGAATTCGAGCTTCAGAATTACTAAAAATTACTCCAGAATTGTACACAATAACTGAGTCAAAATTCAGAAAACTCTTGAGCCATGAATCAGATCATATTCTCTACGCTTTGACTTCGAGTGTTCGAGCCTCAACAGACCAACTACTTCTAAGCAATATTTCGCGATTTTCACAGTCTAGAATCAGCTTCTAACTGAATTCGAGCTTCAGAATAACCAAAAATTACTCCAGAATTGTACACAATTACTGTGTCAAAATTCAGAAAACTCTTGAGCCACGAATCAGATGATATTCTCTACGCTTTGACTTCGAGTATTCGAGCCTCAACAGACTAGCTAATTTGATAATTCCTATACCAAGGCAAAGTTAAACCAAAGACTGAATTACCTTCACGACTCTTGCGTTTGGGTCCGGTACAAGGTGCGCCTCCTTCGGATTTGACTCTCTTCAATTTCTTCTTGACTCGTTGCTGAAATCCGAGATCCAACAGGTATAGATCATCGTGAGGTGAGCTGGAAGTAGCCGCCGCGGCAGCTTGTATCACAGAAGTCGGTATAGAGGAAGTCCGCAACGCGGTTTGATGAGTAGGTGACGGACCAGTCGGCATTATGAACGGATTGCCGTATCCGTGAGTGATCTGGCCATTGGTTGCCATGGCTGCGTGTTGACTTAGCGGCGGAGGCATATATCCATTAGTATACGCTTCTGGTACTGCAAAAAAAAAAAAAAAAAAAAAAAACATAAAATAAAATTTCCATCAGTTCAAATTTTAATATCGTGGCAGAGGAAACCAATGGTGTGCAAAAATACGTTCGCGGATGAAGAAGAAGTAGAAGAAAAAAAAAATCAACAAGGAGGAAAAGCAAAAGAAAACGAACGTTAAATGAGCATAATATTATATCTATATCTATATGTGTGTGTATGTGTGTGTGTGTGTGTGTATGTGTTCAAGAAAGGAGGTAGCAGGGTAACGGACGGGAAGGCCTGCAGATACCACGTTCGCCAAGTGACAAGCGAGAGTAACATAGCGACCTTGAAGTCGGTCAGAGGCCGAAACGCCACCATTAAAATGAAGGGAACATACTACAACGCCGAAGCTGAAATGCCAACGCAATTTCTTTACCACCCTCTCTCCGCTCCTCTCCGCCATTCGCTTATTCCATCAACTTATACGGATGGGATGCCTCTCTCTCTCTCTCTCTCTTACGTCTCTTTAATACTCTCGGCTCGTTTGTCGAAATTTTTTTTTTTCTTTTCCACATCTTTAAACGTGCGCATGAGGAGCTTTTTCAACATCGCGACTTCACGAGACGAACGCCTGCGACCATGAGAAAATTTCTTCGCTTCTGGCGTATTTTCTGCTTTATTTCCTCTTTTCTACCACACTACCAGCTAACTTACCTCTGTAATAATGTACGAATAATAACGTTATAATACTAATTTTTTTTTCTCTCGTTTCGAGTAACGCTGCTACGTTGCCATTTAGCAACCGACTAAATATACCGAAGAAATAATTTTCTCTCTCTCTCTCTCTCGTCTTCCAATTCCTTCTCATTATGTAAATATTACGCAATCTCGAACCGTTGCTGTTAAAATATTTATTAGACGAGCTTCCGTTAAGGTATAGTTTATTATTTTATCGAGTGCACGTGTAATACATAATTTTTTAATACTCGTTTCTTTCTTTCTTTCTTTCATTTTCTTTATTTATTTTACCTTCTTAAATTAAAACACAGACACGTTCAAGGCACTCGAGCTAAAATTCGAAAATCAATCCTACCTCGATCCATATACCTACATACCTACTCCTAGTCTGCCAATTAACCGTAAATAATGGTACCTATGGTACCTACCCCAACTAACGTATTTTATGGCTAATTTAAAACGTCATCCAGTGCCCCCTTCGTATTTACGTATAACGATCGCATAACTCGCATAGCTCACCATTTGGCATCGGAATTTTACCAGTCACCAAAAATAGAATAATTCTAAGTAGACCGTCTTGGAAGAAGTAATGAAAGAAAAAAAAAAACCACACAATCGAATTCATTGTAATATGCTGTACGCAAAATAAAACACATTATCCTAGGTTATTGCGCGGCCACACAATCGGACTAAGAATAAATCGCCGGCGAGCATTCCGATATCGCTATTCGCGCCTAAATAAGCGAGCATTCCCGGACTGAGGACAAAATATGCGACTTTGAACTTGGCACCGAGCCTCTTCCGTTTATAGAAAGAAGATTTTCGAATCGACTGTCGCACTTTCGCCCCCCCTCTCCCCTCCTCACTTTCTTTCTCACTCTACCAATTGCAATTACTCCTCGATCGGAGTGAGTATTATCTGATGCTGTGTCAGTGCCAGTCAACGCTTGTAGTCCTCGTAGTCACGATTTCAGCGAACAACAACAACATCGTTGCAGGTGATTTGATTTTAGAGCTAATCGAGCTCGATCAATTATGAAAAATAGACAGCACAAGGATCCGAAGTATTGAGCCGATGATTAAAAAATTTCATTAAAAATAATACAAATGCGAGGTGGAATTTGTCTCGTGGTGCTCTGAGTATAGCAGCTCATTTTGACCATTTTCAGTCATCTTGTACCATACGTGTAGAGAGAGGAGACTACCAAGCATATTAGGGGAGGTAGGTAGAGTATGGAAGAGGAGGAGGGTGGGTCATACTTTCCCTTAGAGTTGGATATTTGACTAGTAGACTCGTATCGATCAGGGAAACTGGAGTTTGTGCCTCATAAGCATTTATAAATATGCTAAATGAGCATTGAAGGGGAGGGGTGTGAAATTTTGACTTTTCAACCTCCTTGTACGTTTTACTGTCTCGAAAAATAAGGATTTCAAACTAGGCAACAGGGTTGAATGACCCCCCCCCCACCCATACACACCCATATTGGAAAAACCTAGTGAACTAGAGCAATCGAGTGACCCCCCTCCCCCCCGACAACATGGCAACCCCAGTAAACTAAAGCAGTCGAGTAACTGCGAGGAAATTTTTGGACGTGATTTTCACTTCTTTGAATTGAAATTTTTTCGTATTTAGTGGTTAGAATGGGTAAAAAAAAAGGGTGATCAATTTTTAAAATATCTAAATTCTCGCCCTCGCCTCGTTCTGGTGCCATGATTTTCCCTTCACACTGCTGTCGAAGTTAGATTTATGGCCGCATATCGGAAAATTTTCCCTGGCTATTCCACGAAGTGCCCGTACAACTTTGATCGTCAAATTTTACATAAAAATAAAATAATAGTCCAGAATCGTGGCTTAACCAAATGTGGCTTTCGGTGATGCCGGCACCTTCCTTTAAAATAGAAAAATTTTTTGGCTACGTTAAAAAAAACACACACACACAGAAACAAAATTGACTAAAAAATCCCACATTTTCAAAATTTTCTTCGTATGTCGCTTATTTGAGATTCGAAAAAATTGACGTTTTGTCGATTTAGAAATGATGAGCATCCTTTATAAGAAAAAAAATTTGTCACTCGGTCTATCGCTTGCAGAAAATTTGCACCTTTCCCGCCAATTGGGAACTTCCAGGCAATGTGACCGGTTCATGATGTTCTCTGAACAAGAAGGAGGATGAGGAAGAGGGGAAGGTAGGAATCTATATCAATATTATATTTCTAAAATCGTCATGCCAGTCAACAATAAATAATATACTAAAATCTGCGTACTATGGAAGAGGAGGGGGAGGGGGAGGGAGTCTTGTTGGAATTTGAAAAAAATAAAATAAAGAACGCAAAGAATCGAAAATTTTGTAATCGTAAAGAAAACCAGGATTCCAAAAAAAAAGACACTTTAGGGGCTTCAAACCTCTGATTACCTTCCCCCTCTCCCCCTTCCTATCCGATTTCAGTTAAGCAATTGCTTTCGGCAAAGCTTTTAAAATATTTATCAATGGAATTTTTTTACTCGTGACCAAGTGCCATCAAGATATAAATTCACGAGCCCTAGAAATTGAAAAAAAAAACGCACCTTCTCACTGATTTTCATTGATGAGGGTAGTATTAAATGTTTTTAAAATTCAGATTCATTTTTGTCGTCCATAAAATGTTTAAAAAGATGAAAGAAAAATCATAGCTTCTCTTCTGGAAGTCTCAAACTAGTACTGCATCAGGGCAATAAAAACCACATCACTCTTAGTCGCAGGCCGAATTCTGCTCGTCCCAATTTCGGTTCCAAGCTATGCCTAAATTTTCAACCCGCCTTTATCTTCATTCGAGGAGTTTCAGTTCTAAAAAAAAAATACAAAAAAACCCTGTTCCCAGCATACTTAAACGTTAACGTCATCTCAATAAAACACACATACACGAATCTCTTCCTCGATGGTAAATTTTGTACAATTTTAAATTTATTCGCGAATGGTGACGAGGAGGAGAGGAGGGTATGAGGAAGAGGAGGGGAGGAGGGGCGAATAAATTAACTTTAATTGACAATCGAAATAAAAGAATGAAAAATTGTTCCGCTCCCGTAACCTTGACAGCACGTTAGCAGCAATTTCGAGTCGCCGACTTATCAGTAAAAAAATTTCGATTGTCTGATTCAATAATACACTCGAGGTAGGCACTAGGCACCTCTTACCTACTACCTAGCTCGAAATACATACAACAAAGAGGGACCAGGGTGGATAAAGGCGAGCATTGGATATAGCACGACCGTACGTACGTACGTACGGTGTGTACCAAAGAGGTACGACAGTGACACTCGAGTAGGTAGGTATACTCGTCAAAGCGTTTGGAAATTTTCGATTCGATTATCTTTACCGGTATCACGTCGTATTGTTGGTTTTATCGAACGGAAAGCGAAATTTTCGACAGTGTAAATTTTCTCGTACTTGAAATTCAGCCGATTCGACGGACACGCCCTTTTGCAAATTTTCACGCCGTCGACGAGTGATAGTCGAATTTATTTTTACAATCTTTCGTTATTACAACACACGTTCGCGTCGTAAGCGATGATGATGATGATGATGATGATGATGATAGCGAAGACGAAAGAGGGAATAAGATAGAAAGAGGCACTCGTACGTTGATTTTATTCCCCAATCAGCGTGTGTAACTCAATTCTTTACTTATGGTTACTCTCATCTGTTCGCTCACACGTCAGCATCGTCAGTGTAGTGGTAGTATCTCGAGAGTACATTGGTACATGATCCGAACGTCGTTGGTTGTCGGTGTGTACAGACTAGAGAGAGAGAGAGAGAGAGAGGTGATAAATGAATATGTGTCCGAGATGCAAGTGTAGTATACAACTATACACGTAAATACCAAAAAAAAAAAAAAAAAAAAAAAAAAAAAAAAAAAAAAAAAAAA
>FIZR01027443.1:0-14211 GCA_900060175.1 Ferrisia virgata | reverse complement strand
GCTGCCCAAGTTTTTCTATGTGTGGAAGGTAGTTTTTGTGTTCCCATTTCCTGAGATAGGATTCAAAATTGTGTTCTCCGTAGCCGTGGTGAACCTCCCAATCTAGCTTCGGTTAGATTGTGGATTCTTTTGGTTTCCCCCTCCTCCGAAACCAAAAGAATCCACACCACTGATTAAGACAAATCATGGTAGAGAATTTTCACTCCATTGATGGAACGGTTCATCTACTTTCGATTTTTAGGCTTTTTAGAGGCATTGTTTCCAAGTATAAAGTTCATCTTGGTGTAGAATAAAGAAAAGAAGAAATTTGTTCTTGTTGTTTTTCTTTTTAAATCTTGAAACTGCTTTATTTATCGTCTAATTTAGTCGATTGAATTTTGGCGACTAAAATTAGACATGTGGAATGATCTCTTTAAAGTTTCAATTTCTCTATTCCTTTTGCTGACTCGAAATAATAAAATTTTGGTGTATTTTCAACAATTCCAAGATAAATTGCTGGTCTAGAGTGAGTTTGAATACACGTTGTAGGTCAAAATTTGACATTTATAGATCAAGGTGGTGAAGATAGCCATCAGAAGAAAATATTTTCAAAACAATGTTTCAACGTAAATGATAAAATGGGATATTTTCAACGCGGAGCCAATATTTCTTAGAATGTTATTTTAATTCATTGCACGATTTGTTCGACTAATGGGCCGACTTGTGCACCATACAAATACTTAGGTATACATTTTGGTAGTTGCACGACTTGCACATAATACGAAATAAATGACTTTAAAATTATTAACGAATTGGAACGCGGATATTCGCTTTGAGCTCGTGTTCTGCGAACAGCAGATGCTTTCAATTCGGGCTTCGCGATGAAAAATAAAATCGCCTCGACCTCTATGTTTGGTTCATTCAACCCACGTGCGGCCCTTCACCAAATACATCAAATTCTCTACGTCAAAGCTACTTTTCTATTAAGCAATCTCGACTAATAAATTATAAATACTTGAAACCGTAGGTAAGATTCGAGTCCACACGCCGATACCATAACCACTCGCCAGCCAAACAACCTTCTTTCGAGTATTCGCGATTTACGAAAGCGCGATAGCAGCGAAATACGCGTACACCGAAAACTCGTTTATTGGGGATATTTTTAGAATACGTCAAGGTACGATCTACACTTTTTATTTTAATTTTTTTTTATTAGTCTTTCATTCGAAACTAAACGAAAAATACTTACTTATTCGATATCAAGGATGTCATTCTGTTAAATACCTACCAACGTAGGTAAAACGTAATACGCCCAAAGTGAAATTATATATACCTATTACCTATTACCTATTACCTATTACCTATTAGCTAGACCTATACTCTGATATTGATTTGATGTTTCAGCGCGAATGTGTGTGTGTGTGTATGTGACTAGTGACTATCTGTATAATATGTTTAAAAATGTACAACGTCGTTGTCGTCAATGACCAAATAGCGTGAAAATATCAAAAAGATCATTATCAAAATTACCTAACCTACGTATTCTGAGAAATATAAAATTGTACTTATGGGAAATAATAATTCATATTACGTACATGCTACATACGTATTTAATATTTATGTATACTTAAATACAAGTTAGGTGGTAAGTGAAATGTACCGAGTGCATTTTACCAGAAGCTTACACGATTTTATCTTTTTCTTTTACTCTTTCTGTGTAGTTTTTTTTTTTTTTTTGAAACGTTCGACGCTCGTTATCGATATTAACATCGATGCGATAATATTTATTTATATATACATAAAAAAAAAATATGTACACATATATAGAGATACCTAATCGTATTATTCATCTGGGCTCTTATTTCCTGCATATCTGTCATTAAAATGCGATGACCATCGGCACCATCCCATCATCCATTATCACGCTTAGAAGCTCCAATTTTATACGTAGAAATGCACTTACGTTACACACCTACATTTTACGTATTATCCGCATTACCTAATTTTACCTAATTCGTCACGGGACATTTCCGTATAAATTTATCACGATAACATACATACGAATGAAAATTACCGGAATTTTATCGTCTAATCGACGCGCATGTAATTATCGATTATTAAAAAATCCGTCGAATAAGAATACGCGCTCCCCCCCCCCTCACTACAAATGGGTATTTTTTTGAAGGACTTTTTAACACGTGCAGTTCAAATATTTACGAATAAATGAGTGCTTTTTTCTAGGAACGAGATCGTTGAGCTCGCTGTTTCCTGTTTCGATACAAACTCGACATATATGTACGAGGATACTTGTTTGTGTTCGTACTTATTTTCAAATGTTTCGTTTTGTTATTATTGTTTGTTTCAAATGTACGACGTCGAGAGCAGTACTGCTGGGCAGATTAGCGAATTGAGAAAAACAACCGAACAGACCTCAAATTAGTAAAACTCGATATGTCAACTTAATTTTTTGATTTTTTTTGAATTGTTTCCGTGTTGACGTGGCTGACAGAAGGGGTTTAGTGGGGTCGGGTCGAAAAATTGAGCCGATATTTGATTTCAGCGACAGTCGATATGTCACTTTCACTTTTTACAATTTTTAGCCTGATTTTCTATGTCATATTGTCAATGGAAATCTGGCTATTACAGTCCATCGACCAGAGGCGGCTGGGGAGGCATACCAATAAGATCCGTTTTGAGGCCCTAGAATGCCGTTAAGACAATTTTTACCCATTTCAGATATTTTTTTCCCCCTCAACATTAAAATAATTTACTCTGCTCGGTACTGATCGAAATTGCTCCAATTCGGTCAATCGACTCTGTTTGGCGGCAGATTACATATAAATGAGCGAGGAAGCCCTTGGGTCAAAATTCAGTTTTCCCCATTTTGGGGGAGGGGGTGCTGAGAGGTTAAAAACATAAAAATTGCCCCTTTTTAAGCCAATTGATAGAGAATTAAAAGCGGTATAACATATTCAAAAATCAACCTCCTAGGTCAATTAGGAAGCGAGACATGAGGGTTGTTTCCATTATTGACGTGGAAAAAGGGCTGTTACGTTCCTATCTCCCCACCAAAATGTGCTACGAAGTTGAAATTTGGTATGTACATTCAGTAGGCGCCATAGATGTGCCTTTTTGGGGTATCAACTTTTCAGCTCCATTGCACCACCTCACAGCCTCGGGAATGTGGTTTTTTGGTCGAGTTGAGTTTTTTGAATTTGTTCCTCGCATAACTCCCTTCCAAATAGTGCTGGGGAGCTGAAATTTGGTATGTACCTTCCATAAGGATCCTAGTTGTAGCTTCTGGGGGTTTTGATTTTTTAGCTCTATTGAACCTTTCCTACTCTCAATGTTTTTTTTTTTTTTCAATTCTCATGATTGTAATATATCACGAAAATTAGGCTGAAACAGCATCGTAAAGCGATGCTTATTTTCTTTCATTTTGGCCGAAATTAAGGGCCACTCTTCCCCGCACGGATTGACAAATCCCATTTTAAAAACAAATTGTTCGAAACAAACGTAAAAAGATCTCTTCGAGGTAATTTTTTCAGATTCTTAAATGAAAACTTTAAATTTCTGTGATTATCATGAAAAGTTCAACTTTTATGTCGAGCTTTCAAAATTTTGAATATCAATTTTGAATTTTCTTTAGATTGTTTACCAAAATGTGTAAACAGATGAACTTCGAGTCCAACCAGTCTCAAAATATGACCCTTCAAAGTTGAACTGTTCGACAAAAAATCGTAAGTGTTCAATAATCGCAAATGCCAGCCCTTGTCCCTTATGAAAGACTAGGGTAGGGAGACTCCTTCACTAGATCACTGAACGGAATCCACCAAGTTCGCTGAATGTTGGGTCTTTCTGGTATGGAATGAACCTACTTTTTCGAGGGTGTAAATTACCGTAATGAGGCTGGAGAGTTGAAACTTCCAAAAGGCACAGAATAGAACCTGTACTAAACTTATGTATCAAATTTTAGCCTTCGAGCTCAATTCAAAGGGCAGCTCAGCGAAGAACTAGCTTGAAAAATTTCGAAAATTGTCCAAAAAACCATATTCTGAAGGCTGTTAAGGGCTTTAATGAGGGTAGAAAAGTCAAAAGCGATCTACCTACAAAATTCAATCTATTAGTTCAATTTGGAGGGGAGCTAGTGGCCCAAGAACAACATTTTCGAAGCTCTATGAGAATGTAATTGAGAAGAAAAGTCAGACCCCTCCCCCCTCAAGACACATACAGGATCCTTAGTAAATCTTCATACTAAATTTAAGTCCTGCAGCTGAATTTGGTGCGGAATTATTCGTACAGTTACCACATTTTATGGTCAAAAAAAGAATAAAACCCTTATATCACCCCCTCCTATTGCTTTAAAATTGAACAATTTTTGTGATTTTGGGCCCTTTGCACCCACAATTGTTGAACTTGGACCCAACTGAATTTTGATATAAGGTCATCCCCACTCAGATGTATCAAATTTTTTATCGTCTTAGGACTGCTGTCCAAATTTTCCCAATTTTTGTCTATATCGAGCGGTATAAATGATTTTAGCCTACCTAGATTTAACATTGCTAAAAGTAGCCTTAATGGTCTTCCAAGACCCCGAAGAGTATTCCCTCCCCCCCCCTCATCCGCCATATGTTGATTGCGGACTGGGGCGATTAGTGATTTCAATATGAATAGATATAGCACAAAACAGCAAAAGGTATGCTCTATATACCCAAATTTTCTTTTTAACTCAATCTAGATGGATGTTAGGATAAGCAGCCATTTTGAGAAATATCAAAATCTGATACAAAATTAACTTTTCGCCATTTGTTTATTCTTCCTCCCTCCCTCTAACATGAGACTTTTTCCAATAAAATTTTAGGATTTCATAGCTCTCAGCGTGTTCAAAATAGAAACAGTATTTGATGAGTTTTCGGGGGATAACGATAAAGGGACGAACTTTAGAATATTCTGTACCAAAAACAATATCATGAAAAAAAAATTCCAACACGGTTGCCATAAAAAGGATATAGATAATGACTCAAAAGCAGGTTACATTTCAATTTCAATATTTTTGAGTGTTTCGAGTCGAAAAACAACTTCATGATTAGAAAAACTAGGCTTTCAAGGCAAGAGAAGAATAATTTTTGTGTGTTTCTTGCTTCCTCAGATCTTGGTACAGTTAAACCCATTGAAATTGCGCCTCTATACCTACCAATGCCATTCTTCGAATACCATTATCATTCCTACAATATTACTGTGTAATTACGCCATTAAACGAAAATCTTCGTAAAGTTGAAGGAAAATTTCGTCATTTTGTGAAATTGTATACGAATATTCTATCCGTACAGTGCAGTGGTAGGTAGATTGCACCACTCTTATATTCGAAACGTGGACGTTTCATGTACCTGTGTCTGCGTCTACGTAGACACAACGACTAGACCACAAAGAAAATCTTTCCTTTCCAGTATATTGGCTCATTTGCAAAACTTGTCTACTTCTGATGCTCGATTCGAGGACCAAGTTTTACTTGGCGTTAACAGCAGGAATCACGCAGATGATTCTCCGAAATACGAACCTTTGGTAGAGTTAAAATATAGTATACCTTCTACCTTAGCTGCATAAATACAAGATACCTACGAATATTACCAGACAACGCTGTCAACAGACCAAAATGCCTGAATGTACGATTGTATTTTTTTACGTATGTATAAAGATACGGTACCTTAGCTATGGTTGGAAATTTTCTAAAATAAGCAGGTCGCCATTCACGACCAGTTTACACAAGAAGACAAGCACGAAGGATAAAAAATCAAACGCAGAAACAAAGCTACACAATACGTCCCTTATACTCGTATACCTAGGTAGATTTCTCCGGAAAGGTATAATAATACATAAAACTGACCACCACGTATACGTATATATATATACATTTATATACACCGTGTTTAGGTTGACAAAGAAATCGTTAAAACTACCAACCAAATAATCTTGCTTTATAGTTCCGAGAAGAATTTGTTTTCCTTTTAACTTCTCTCCTTCTCTCGCGAGGGTGTAAATAGCAGAACAGAACTCGAGAGCGAGGAAAAATGAAATGACCAACGGTGGCGTCGCGTCATCATCAGTCGCGATAGACGAGATGAATTTGAATACGAGCTGCGAATTAGAAGAGGTATACCAACCAACCTATATCGTAGAGATAGACCACAATGCACCTGGTATTACGGGTAAATATTTATCGAATTGATTTGGCAATTTTTAAAATATACATATGCAAATTAAACGGCACGTCGCGCGTCGTCGGCACGAGGAAGATAGCAGAAGGCACGCGGCCAACGATGGCGATGCCGATGCGATGGTTGAAAGTAAAATCAAGGTCGACGTTCACGCGTACCGTACCGTACCGTACCTAGCTACCTACCTAACAAATCGGTGTCATTCAGTCAGCGAAAATAATACACACCACTATACGGTATTTAGAAGGTAAAATCGTAATAATTTCTCGGTATTTTTAATTATTTTCACATAAAATAAAGCACGTGACCATTGTCGAAAGAAACAAGGCGAATTCGTAGGCACCTCTAGCTGCTATCTAAATTATTATAACAAACAAATTTCATCGACCGATAATTTCTTTTCGTGGAAATTTAAATGTACGCGTATATAGCTAGAACTACATATGTAGTATGTGCACGTTACGTTCGTGATTCTTTGCCCCCTCTAACTATACAGATACGCTCCATTGAGTAAAAATTCGTCTAAAAAATAAGCTAAAAGTATTGTATGGCCTGCGGGGTAAACCGAGTACCGAGTACGCCTCCTTATTTGCAGCTGCGAGAGCCGCTATCGAGTAATAAAATTTTATAAATGGTGTCGTTCACCGGTCAGACAAACACCATTTGCCAGACTGTGTAGCCTCGAATAGGTACACTTAATCACCGCCATACATATAAACTCTAAGTACAAGTACCAACTACCAAGCACCTATGTACATAATATACACGATTGATAAACTCGAATACTTGGCAAAACTTTCTACATACTCGTTATCACCCGCTTTATTACTTAGTCACCTGGTTCAAAAAGAAAAAAAAATTATGAATTCTAACGACAACGACGCTTTTTGTTTCATCGTACTTAGGCACGTGTAAAGAAATTCTCGGAATTAGTTTTTAATCTTTTAAATCACGTTGCAAATGTCGAAGTCGATGTTAAGTCTGCTATGTGCAGGTATCAGTTCTATGTACTACGCGTACTAGTTGATTTGGGCACCTGGGTTTTTGAATTTTACATTATTTCTAATCAACACGAAAGTCGGTAAAGAGAAGTTTTCAGCTTGATTTTTTCATAACAAAGTTACGAGATTCATCAAGTACAGGACCCAGTTTTATACTATTCTCATTATTCGGATCAGTAAATTATATTGATAGATTACCAACGTCACTTTGGTAAATTTACAGATTATTACCGATAGAATTGAGATAAATTATCCACACGTTACCGATAAAATTACAATGAATTTATAACAGATTACCGATCAATTAACCAAATATAGCTGAAATATTACCGATTAAAAATTATGATAAATTTCCCACAAAAGTACAGTTATTTACAAGAAAAATTATAGAACAGTGTTAACGAAATTACGGTAAATTACCAGCAAAATTACGGTAAATCATCAGCCGAATTACGGTAAAATACCAATAAAAATACAGTAAATTACTAATGAAATTGTTGTAAAATACTAGAAAGATTACAGTCAATTACAAGCGAAATTGCGATAAATTATCAACAAAATTGCGATAAATGACCAGCAAAATTACAGTAAATTTTCGGCCGAATTACGGTAAATTACCAATAAAAATCCAGTAAATAACTAATGGAATTGATTTAACATACCATAAAATTACAGTCAATTACAAGCGAAATTGCGATAAATCATCTACAAAATTACAATAAATGACCAGCAAAATTACAGTAAATTATCAGCCGAATTACGGTAAATTACCAATAAAAATCCAGTAAATAACTAATGGAATTGATTTAACATACCATAAAATTACAGTCAATTACAAGCGAAATTGCGATAAATTATCAACAAAATTGCGATAAATGACCAGCAAAATTACAGTAAATTATCAGCCGAATTACGGTAAATTACCAATAAAAATACAGTAAATTACTAACGAAATTGCGATAAATTATCAACTAGATTTCGATAAATAGCCAGCAAAATTACGGTAAATTATTAGAAAAATTACGGTAAAGAATCAACAAAATTACAGTAAATTACTGATGAAATTGTGGTAAAATACCGGGAAATTCCGGTAAATTACCTGAAAAATTCCGGTAAATTACCAGAAAATTACGGTAAAGGATCAACCAAATTACGGTAAATTATCAATAAAATTACAGTAAATTACTAATGAAATCGCGGTAAAATACCGGAAAAATTACAATAAATTATCAAAAAAATCACAGTAAATTACCAATAAAATCTTGATAAAATACCAAAAAAATTACGGTAAATCACTAATGAAATTACAGTACTTTACCAAAAAAAAAATTGCGATAATTACCAACAAAATCGCAGTAAATCACCAATGAAATCCTGATAAAGAAACCAAAAAATTGCGGTAAATTACCAATGGTATTGCAGTACTTTAACAGCAAAATTACTGTAAATTACCAATGAAATCGTGGTAAGATACACAAAAATTACGGTAAATTACTAATGAAATTACAGTACTTTACCAGAAAAATTAAGGTAAATCGCCGACGATATTACGGTAAATTGTCAAAAAAGTCACAGTAAATTACAAATGAAATCGTGGTAAAATACCAGAAAAATTGCGGTAATATCATGATACTATACCCGCAAAAATATGGTAAAGTAACAACAAAATTAGTCAAATTATCAGCAAAATTATAGGGAATTACTAACAAAATTATTACGAATTACCTGGAAAATTACGGACAAATTTACAGTAAAATATGTACCAATACTTTGAAATGAAATTACGGTAAATTTCCATTAATTACTGGTAAAACTGCGTTGTTTCAGACAAGAAATACTGCTTAAATTTCAGTGAATTCTCAATAGTGGCGTGTAATTTACTTATAAAATTATTACTAAATTGCTGTAAAAATTACGATAAAATGAATTATTGTCTATTATTTGTTATTTAGTCTTTATTCTAATATTTTGCATCTTTTTCTGATCATTGAAACAGTTGAACAATTTTCCATCTGAAGGTTTCGTATGCTTCAAACCTCAAGATGGAAGAATTGGCTTCTTTTATAATTTCGTGCGTCAGAACTTTTGAAAGTACCGCAGTTTTGTATTCCCAAGTTCATGATTGGGAGGTTTTATGTTATGATCTAGTTCAAAGATATAAGAAATCTCATTTAAACTGGTTAGAATCGTCGTTTGCATCATTATGTATTCGGTAAATTATTTTCAGTTTCGAAATTTTGTTAGCTGCAACTAGCCACCCACCCACGCGCCAGTCTTATTTCACTTAATTTGAAAAATTTTCAAATGTTAATCCAAGGTCATATCCGCTCCTGCGTATTTAATCTACAGCTTAAAATGAGACTACATGAGAGCCGATTTGCTGATGAATCAGACGTGTCTAAAAATGGTAAAAATGTACTGGTTGCATCATGAAATAAATTTTATTCGGACGTGCTCCTCGGGTAGGCGAGACGTTCCGTTATACGTATACAGTACATCTACATACTGCATCATACACTCGTAAATGTACAGGTAGATGATATCAGATTAAGAACACTGGCCACGAGAAGCCAATTCTACCGAAAATTTTCGCACGTTAAAGTGCACGAATCGGGTCTTCGCGAATGATAGGTAGGTAGGTAGGTATAGGTACAACTTTGTATGCATTTTTTCTCGGGCTGTTTCGCCATTCGTGGGTACTTATACGAGTAGTTACTACTTAGCAGATAAACGCTGTGGAAAAAAGTATGCGAGTTAGAACCGGTTTCGAGTTTTTTGAAGGCTCATCGATATGTACGTCAAAAAATGATAATCGCATTCTCGTATAGGTATACTATATACGTACGTATGAGGTACATACACATACACATACACATACAACGACGAACGCAATTTGTTACACTCGTATACGTAGGTTAGGTATATAGCCGAGAGTTGATTATAATTATCCGCGAATTCTCGGAACCCGTAGTCCGTTCGTGTTTCTGGGAAACGACTCCTTTTTTTTCCCCTTCGTTATTATTATTTATTTTATCTTATTTTTTTCTTTTTTTTTTTTTTTTCTTCTTCTTACTTCACCGAACTGGTTTCTCAAATGGTACGACTATTAAAATCATCTGTCCGGAAAGAATTCCGGTTTCTACGAACCTACCACAAGGTGGTCTTCCGATCTCTCGAGTTTATTTTCGTAGTATGATTTGTTGCCGATATCGTTGTACAAATATTATACAAGGTGTCACAAAGATACAGGTTGCTGACACTTTGCTAGTCTGCGTAGGTAGTACGATTAAATGAGTGCGTTCTATTGTACTGTATCTGTGCTTCGGGCTGTTCTATTCGCATTGTACTCGTACGAAATGGCGTGAAATGTTCCATTATTCGAAGCGAAAAAGCGAAAGTACAAAGTGAGGGGTAAAAGTAATTGCAAACAGATTCACGTATGAGCAAAAATCCTCGATTTCTATAGCCAAAAAATTCTACGTAGCGCAAAACAAAACAATGAAACCTGATGATGAGATTTTTTTTTGAACCAATGTCGACGACAGAAATCAATTAGATCAAGATGGAAGGACTACCCAATTGTCTCTTTATCAAGATGTCGAAAAATAAATGAAGCAAACAGATGGACAATGAACATAAAAGAAATAGGTATACAATGACTTGGATTTTCTGAAGAACAGCGTTAACTTCAATTTCAGCAATTGAGAAAAATTTTCTTATTTTTGTATACAAATTTGTACATATTTGTTTCAAACGATAGAGCAGTTTGATAGAAAAACTGATGCCCAATTCAGGTTTAGCGCATCAAAAACCCTTGATTTTGACAGCTCACGTGATAGTTTTATTTTAACTGTAAAAAATCCATTTTCAGGGGGAAAAAATGATTTTCTAAAAATCTGATAAAGTGGTCGAGTAAGATGTCTAAGTCGAGGTAATTTTACCTGTTGAATACGAATCTGGGGTCCATTTTTTTATTACATCGAATTCCTTCCCCCAAAAATTGGATAAAATTTGAAACCAGATACAAAAAAAGGGACATTTTTGGCGTAAACCAGACCAGGGCATTGGACTTTATCAACTTTCTTGGCGGGGGGGGGGGATATGAAAAAATCTATTTTGTTGTCCTAGAAAGCTGTGAGGCTATTTTTGGACTTGTCAGGTACATATTCATTGTTTTTAATATTTTATTTTTTATTTACAAAAGACAAAAATTATTCACTCGGTTCAGTACTAACAAAAATCAGCAAAATTCGGCCATTAGGCTTAAACTGGCAACAGATTAGATATACTTGAGTGGGGATGATGTTAGATTGAAATTCAGTTATGTCTAAATTTGAAGGGGATGCATTCTGAAGGTCAAAAATCGCGAATATTGTTCGTTTTAGAATAAATTGATAAAGAAACAAAATCTATATAACATAGGTAAAAATCAGCTCGCTACTTTAATCACGAGGGGAGATACAGGAGGTCTCCGAATTGGGCTAGATGGCTGAAATTTAGTAAGCAAATTTAGAAGGGGACATAAATGTGTTGTATTTCTGTGGTTTCGACTTCTCAGCCTCTTTGCACCTCCTCATGACCTTGAAAACGAAGTTTTTGATGGTTTTCGAAGTTTTCTCCAACATACCTCCCCTCCAAATTGAGCTAGAGTGTTTAAATTCGTTATGCCGATGTAGTAGGAGTGTTAGATGTGCTCTATGAGGGCTTATACTCGTTAACCCAATTAAGAACTCTCACAGCATTGAAAATGTAGTTCCTCGGATGATTTTTGCGGTTTTTTATGTTTGTTGTTTCACATCTCCCTCCTAAATCGAACTTACGAATTAAAATTAGGTATGTAAATTTAGAAAGGGTCTTATGAGGTTCGATTTTTTGATATTTCGACTTTTCAGCCTCAACGCACCTAATATTTGGTAGGTTTTTGTTATTTTTCAAGATTTCTCTCGTGTATCTTCCATAAAATTTGATATTTAGATGCAGCGAGATTCGTAAACACGCCTTTCAGCAAATTAAACATTTCAATTCCGTTTCAACCCCTAATAGCCCCGAAAAAGTTGATTTTCGAACTGTTTTTGCACAGTTTCACGCTTTTTATGAGGCCACAACAATAAACTGGAGAAACGGAGGACAGGTGAGTAGAAGATAAACGGTTCAATTCTAATAGCAATGTGAAATTTTGACACTTTTAGCCTTCCCACGAGACACCTTGTATGCATACACCATTCGAAAATAATCAACAACAAACCAGCTACGTAAAAAAGTTCATCGTAACCGGTTACCAGAAGTAATAAGACGGAAAAAAAAATTCAGCGAGTTTCCCAACCAATCATCGATTGTCGTCAACGTAATTCCGTTTCAACGTTTCCGATGATATCATGTTCTCGTTTCGATCGAATTTTCTCAATGTGGAAAATATTTTCGTGCGAAAGCTCCCCTGCCTACCGCCTACTCTTATCTTGGCTTCTACAGACCCGATAATCAGTTAGGTCAGTCTACGTCGAGCGAAAAGATAGCCTTTCAACGTGAATTAAAAGTGTATTCTTCTTGGAATATGATTCATGGTCCTAGCACCGAGCAGGCGAACACCCCTTTTTTTCTACTTTTTTTTTTTTTTTTTTTTTTTCATCGACGTATACGAGAGATAATCGCGCTCGCGCAATGTTTCATTATACGTATAATTACCTAACACCTCCTGCGTAGCCCATTTTATTTAATAGGTACGAATACACTGACTGGCTGGTGTATTTGTATTGATACTGCAGGTATCATTAGGTAGTATATTTTTGAAAAAAAGCCGATATCTCGAACGAGAAATCATTCCACGAAAAATAGCTAGGTAGTATTATGGCTCATTAGGTTGCAACGTCATGTAATAATTAGCTACCGAGTAAGTATGTTAAAATTCTGCTAATGTTGAAAGCATCAGCCTTGATTTTTATTTTCGTCTTTTTATTTATTATTTATTCAATTTTTTTCCTTTTCCAACACGCGTTCGCGAATACGAACTATTTTCAATTACTCGTGCGTATTGTGTACGTATTTATCCAGACGGCAATAGTAATTATTTTTTTAAAAACCATTTTGTAATTCGAGTTGGTATGCGAACGTTATCAAACAACGGTACAGTATCGAATGCGAGGGTAAGAGCAGGGTAGATATACGTGCGTAATATTTTCCAAAGTTATTTCCACTTATCGTATATGGAAAATTACTCGTAAGTTTATTTTTTATACGTATATATATATATATACGATGGCGCCATTACCTTATACGATTCCTCGATATAGCCAAGTTTTACCTACGTATGTATACGTAGATATAAGTCTAAGGACGTGTATCAGTATAGCTATAAAGATATACGAAACTTGCTTTTTACCTGCGATGAAAAATTTTTAATTTCCATTGGTTGAAAAATCCTCGTCGAGTGTGAAAAATACATACTCGCTTGGTAATGTTACGAACTGAAAAGTCATCGGTCAAGTGAAATGAAACACACGGTACTTTTTACCTATCTTATCAGAAATACTATATGTGTACACCTCAAATAAAGCTAAAAATGTTCGTACGATGGTCCCACAATGTCGTAAAAATTTCCATCCCCAATAAGGCATTTATTATACGTATTTAGCATAATTTTCTACGCCATATTGTTAATGAAAAACATGCTATTACAGTCTATAGACCAACGGCGGATGAAGCGGGAGGGGGGAGTATATGAACATAATCCGTTTTCGAGTCCAAGAAGACCATTACGACGATTTTTAGCCATGTCTGATACGAACATCGAAAGATGTTTAACCCCATAAACAATGGTTAAAAATGGTCGTGATATGATTCTAAAAAAAGTATTCACTCTGTAAATAACCTACAGTGCATGAACAAGCCGAAATAGTTTCTAGAATTGAAGTGGACGCAACCATTATTACGGGGTCTTTGAGACCCCAGTGTGCACAAATACCTATTTTCAACATTTTTATCCCTTAAAATGGTAAAAATGAGCGGTAAAAACAGGTCTA